>PVKZ01002101.1:0-241052 GCA_004027375.1 Macroglossus sobrinus
GATCGCCTTCCCAATTAAAAAGAAAAATATCAATAATATTAAAAGTCTATATCAGTTTTTGCTAGAGAATAAAAGCATTTTCATATTGACAGATACTTAAAAATTAAATATATGTTGGTGTTTATTTTCTAATTAACAGTGACTCCAGTTATGAGAAGAGCTTTTGCATGAGATAAATTCATTACGTATTTCTAATGAAGACACATTACAAAAAAAAGAAAAGAAAAAAATAGAAACAGAAACCTCTATGATTTGAATCAAAACAAATTGTTTTTCTGTAGCAATAAGGGACCTTTCAAAGTTAAAGCTTACTATTGTGAAACGAGGGTTTATTAAATATTTTTATTCCATAAGCAAGTATGTAAGTGGGGAATTAATTTTGCCTAGAAAGAAAATTTTGCTTTAACTATGACATTTCTACAAAACTAAGTACCCTCTAATTCCTAACCAATATAGCAGTTTGCTAAGCATTATTTTACATTGTTACATACCCTTTCATTTAATAAAGCTCTTATGGAATATAGAAGATCCGAATCTGTAAAAATTTCCTCTGGTGGTCACTTTCATTAGTCCAAAGTACCAATAAACTATTTACGGCACATTCGTTTCAATATCATTAATAATGGCGATTTATTTTTGTCCTTTGAAGCTTGCCATTTTTTTTGTGGTGGTGGTTTTGTTGTTTTTTTCCAACCACCAAAAGTTACTTAAACAAGAGCTCAAGAGCAACTATTGAGTGGGAGTCTAATGATGCATAATTAGGTAAAAATAAAATCTTTCTTAGATAATTCAAAATGGACTTGATATTAATTCTAAAAAGTCATCTAAAATGACTGCGAACAATATTAGCATATTTACAATAACTTTACCAACTCCCTCAGTGACCGTTTAAAAGGTACAATGTACTTGAACAGAGCCGTTTATTTTTTTTAAACAAAAGACGAATAATGTAGCAGATGAAATGCAAAGCAAACAATGGGTTTCTTCTCAGAAAATTACACATTTTCACAAACTTTCCGTCATTTGTCTACCTACCTCGTTTTTAAACATTACTTGGATAATGAAACAAG
Organism: Macroglossus sobrinus; assembly: GCA_004027375.1. Lineage (NCBI taxonomy): Eukaryota > Metazoa > Chordata > Mammalia > Chiroptera > Pteropodidae > Macroglossus > Macroglossus sobrinus. The sequence goes on from PVKZ01002101.1 coordinate 1,071, forward strand.
AACACTTGCATGGAAATAGCTCTGCCTATTTTAGATAAAAGAGCCCCGTAAACAACAGATTGAGGGTTTCACAGCACAAACTGAATGGATTTTACATTCTCAGTTAATTAATGAGAGAATTCAGCCAAAGACTTACTTTTACTCTCCGGGGACTTGAAAGAGCAAATTAAACTGATGTGTCAGCATCATGTCAATCAAAATTGAACCTTGATCCTTTGGGCGTGGGTGATGACCCAGCCTCTTAGGACCCCTGCCCCATCCTGTGGATGGGTGTCTTAGGTCTTAAGAATTCATTTAAAGCCACCTTCTCTGGACGGTTATCAACCAGCCTCCCTCCAGAGCTGACTTCCTAGAAACCTTCTACAACTGAACTGCTCTCAATCTCTTCCATCCATCTGGCTTCCCCATTTATTCCCACATTCTGGAAAGAAAAAAAAAAAAAAAAGGAGAAAAGACGGGAGTAACAAGAAATGAATTTCATGCGAAACCCTGTCCTCCGGGCCACTACTCTGTCTCAATCCCGGTCCACATTGGTCCAGCTCATCCTCACGTCTGAAGGACAACCAGAACCTCTGGAGGTTAACGAGAGGCTGGAAGAATGACAGGGATTAACCCCAGGCTAGACAGGGGTGACCGTATTTTCAGCAAAAGCAGTAAAAAATATATATATATTTTTTTTTAAAAAAAGGACTTCTTCAGAATTTCGGACACTTTTACTACAATAGTCATCAAAACTTCTAAAGTATCATGTGAACAAATTTTATTTTTAGGCTCAAGTAAAGATAAGGACTCTAAAATCTAGAGACCTTAAGATATAAACATTCTGAAACACATTCATTAAATACGTGTTTAGTATAAAAATCTTAAAAGGAGAATCCGAGGCCGCTGCTTTCATTTTCTGCAGTGTGCCAGATTCTGCCCTAAGAAAACAGTCAATAGTTTGGTCGGTCTCTTAATTCTTTTTAGGTGCTACTGAATGAAGAAGCACTACAGAATGGTTCTTCTTTGAAAGGATTTCTTTTATCTTGAGTTCGCTGTTATGGGCAGAGTGCAGCATTAGCCCCCGAGGATGCCCGGGAGGACAGACCCAGCCCGGCCTCCTGGGGCCATCCAAACACAGGAACCCTTCCTTCTTTCTCCTTTCTTTTAACACTGCTCACTCACTGTGCAGTTCCAGAATTTTACAGATGTCATTATACATCCCCTAAATTTCTTCCCAAACTCTACAAAAACGGCGACCTTTTACGAATATTTATGAAAACTTGGCTTACTGGTGTAGATGCAGATTTTCTTTGAAAAGGAAACTTAGTTTTCAGATATGTGGTGTGAAGGCTCTCATCCTGGAGTTTTCAAGTATCATTAAAAAGTCACATCAGCTTTAATAAATAATAGGCACTTAGATCATTTTTCCTACAAAGGGCCAGAAAGTGAAAGTTCTGGTTTGTGGGCCCACATGGTCTCTGTTGCAACTGCTAGCCTCTCCCCTTGTAGCACGAAAGCAGTAATAGATGATGTAAACAAATGAACAAGGCTATTTTTCCAACAAAACTTTACTCAGAAACCCCAGGCAGCCACCTGGGCACGGCCAAGGAGGCCCAGTTTGCCGATGCCTGCTGACCTAGAGAAATGCTGATCATTGAGAGGTGGTGAATTACACCAATGGAAGTATTTTTAAAATGTACAAGATAGATTGCTGACAGTACAAACACACTGGTAAAGGTCTCAGAGATACTGACCCAAGAATAATTTTTTTTAAAATAATTTTTGATTTTCCATAACCCAAGAAACCCTGGCCGACATATCCAACAATGTGTCTGTAAATAGAATATATTATAAAGCAATAAACCTTATGAAACTGCTCTTCTATCTGCTAGAGCGATGTGGAAAGCACATGCTCAGGGCATCTATGTCAGAAACGTGATTCACGCGCATTAGCCAATCAGATCTGTTCCCGTGGCATCTGGCATCCTGTGGGACCTCAGGATGCAAGGGGAGTGACGACGTTTGGACAGCCATTCAGCAGGTGCTCACCCTGACCCTTAGGTGACCAAGAAATTCTCCTTCCCAAATCAGATCTTAAAATGTTCCATGAACAACAAACAGCTCCACTATGATAATAGGTTTACATTACAGAAACAAAAGAGCAGTCACCAGTGAGTTTTGGCCTAGAGAGGAGGAGCGGCCATGGTCGATTTGCAGGAGATGGAATCTGGTGGCTTTGTGACCTCACGCTGCTCTGCACTCTCCTCTCATGCCGGGGCCCTACCCGGCAGTCTGGATTCCTTTTGAGTTTCTCAGCACGTGTCCCCTCCTCCCTCAGCCTCTGCCCACGCTGTGCCACGTTTCCGGGACGCTTCTCCCATGTCCCTGTTGGGTTAACTACCTCCCACCTCACAGGGTTCAGCTTGGACCTCTGTTCTTCCAAGAAGCCACCTCCTTCCACCCCCGAGGCACCGCCTGCTGAATGGCTGTGGCCCCAAGCTTCTTAGAGCCTGGGACAGGACCCAGAGCCATGCTATCTCCCCCTTAACCCTTAGCACTTGGCAGGCTGTCTGACACACGATGTGCTCTATATTTATTGAACAAAATGAACAAAAGATTATCTGCGATATAACAAAACTCAAGATCAAAATGTCCACATTATAAAGCCAGTGTTCTTTTGCTAATGAACTAAATCTTTGGCTGTCTCTACTTCCTCCTCTCTGTAAGAAAGGAATGGAAATATGTTTACTAGGTAACTCCCAGATTGAAAAGTTCATGATTCTATCCACCTGAAGCAAACAAGGGCTGAATTACTTTTTTCCCTCTGCAACAGGCATGCATTAAAGCGGTCCTCTCTCGTCCTCAGGCAGTTAATGCGCTGACGTCGCATTCTTCCTGACCTCCTGTTCTTGTCTTTCTCCATTAATCCCACAGCATTTTAATGTTTTACTTCAACACATAATTTTACCATATCAGTCAGCCAGACCTGCTCAAGTTTCACTTGCCATGATAGCTTTTAACCTCTTACTCATTACCATAATTCTATGTTTTATATTACAGACTGGTCAGCTTTTAACTTAAATGCAAGGGGCAGAAAAGAGTGTTACAGCTTTAAAAGCTGTAAATCTTAGCGGCTAAGGAAGGAGGGGAACAGGAAGAAAACGGTGAATGTGTCAAGCCTGGCTGTAAAAGCAGATCGACGACATGGAGTGCAATTTGTCCAGAGAAAGAGTCCAGCCCCGAGTTTCCACAGCATCAGAGTCCCTAATAAACCGGCAGCATGTCAGAGTCACTTTCTAAGGCACCCTGTGGGACTGAGGGGTGAGACTCTGAGGCAGCCCAGTTAAAAGGGGTTTGAGCATTCTCATTCTTAAATGCTTCAAGCTAAATTAAGTCTAGACCACAGTATAACAAATTACTCTCAAGCATCACCTTGAGATGTAGTATATACTTCCAGAAAGTGATATGATTGTTTTGAAAGGGTACAGGCTGACCACGGGGGAGTCTCTAAGTGAGAGTCTATAATTTATATTCTCGCCACTTTGTTTAACAGTCGGAGCAGGTTAATCTTAGCTTTGTTTCTTACTCCCCTCCCCAGAATGTCACTGTCTCTGGGTGACTGATAGACTCTAAGATCAGAAACTGTCTTCTTTTTTTTTTTTTGCTCATTAATAAACTCTAGAGTCAATAGACACCATTGTTCCGGGGGGTGTTGGAACTGCTCAGCCACCTTCGTGTCTCAGCAGCCCTGATGTCCTCAGGGGTTATCTGGGGGCTCAGGTACGTCATGATGTGGGATTTCAAATGACTCCGGAGAACCTGAATGAGGCTGGCTCTCAGGCAGGACCATGCTGTAACTGCCACCACGCTAGCAACCCACCAACGCCAGTGTGATTTTCTTCTCACAACTGGCCAGTATTCCAGCTTTTCATCCATAGCTACAAAACCCAGCATTGTTCAGGCTAACCTACACTGCTTGGGCCTTCAGTCAACAAACCTCCTTCCCACCATGTCTTCAAAGAAACTCACCAGTGTCTTCTTTTAAAAAAGAAGATATATTTTTTCTTTAAAAAAAAAAAATTTAAAATGTCTATACTGTTTTGAAAAAATAAAATGCTAAATTTTACTAGTCGTATTTCATGTACTTAAATGGCATGATTTCGGGTGCAAATGTTGCGGGGATCTCAGGTAGCCACACGGAAAAATTTTGCAGTTCACAGTAGTGCTGTCTACCTGTGGAGCGCTCAGAAACACGTAGGTGTCAAATAGACATGGTTGCTGACAGTTACGGCGGCTCTGCTGGTGGGCCAGCGACCCCGCCACACAGGCAGGGAAGCAGACTCCACAAGGGTTCATGGCCCAGGGTCACATGGCTCACACGCCGGGCGGCTGCCCGCAAGCCCAGGACGTCCAGCCCAGAGGCCGCTGTTCCTTCCTTCATGTCAAACCGCCCGCGAGGGGAAGTGTCACTGACAAGGATTTCCTTAGAGGCCACGTAGGGTTTTACATTCTTAGCATCGGTGGTACCCGAAAAGAAAACATGAGACAGGACCCAGGAGACGGGTATCATTCACTCACATGGTCCAAAGTGATCCTCACACAAAAAGGTATTTCCAACAATTGGGAGATAAAACAACCCAGCCTTAGAATGCTAACAACAAAAATAAAAAAAAAATAAAATGAGGAACAAAAATTTTAAAAAAAGAAGAAATAGTGAGGAACTGGTCTGCGATATACATGTGCTCCCACAATCTCTTCTTCTAGGGTGGGTCTCACCCCGCTCCCCGGAAGTTCACTGCTGAGCACTGCTTGTTACTTTCTGTACCTCAGGAGAGGAAAAAGGAAAAGGATACCCACACACCCCCAAACCCCCAAAAAAGTCCTTTAAAATCCATGAAGAGGAAGGACAGACTAGATACTAGGGCAGGTACACTTCTAAGTTACAAACAGGAAATAGTTAAAATAATAAATGAACTCCCAAATGACAAAACACAAAATGGAAGGGACATCTTAAATTAGTTTCTATGTCTGAGCATCGGGAAAAGCATTTCCTATTATGAGAAAGAAACATGACAGCACAATGGCATGTGAAATGAAGAGGGCATTATTCTTTGTGCCAACTAAAATAAAACGCTGGCCATCTGTCACTGGAGGTCCGAACTCCCGTTCAGATAACGCCTCGGGACACAGGGTTCCCTGCGTCCGCACATTTACGTAACTTCTCCTGGCCCCGTGTGCTAGCACAAAGTTCCTCTTCCTCCTACAGAGGGGTTTGGCAGGGCACTGGCATGTCACAGCGGTGACAAGGGCCAGGGGTGCTGAGAAGTGTCTGAGGTGTCTCAGTGACCCTGTGTGCGTGCAGGAGGGAGGGATGAGACCAAACTAGACATCTGACGGGTAACATCTGTGAAATGCCAGGCCACGGTCAGACCTCTCGCACGAGCTGGAGTGCCTCGTGATCCAGTTTGCTACTGGGAAGCAGAAAGAAAGCTGGTCCAGCAGACAGCCAGGGAAGCCCCGACTGCTCCCTGCTAGGCGAGCATGGAGCCGGGGAGGCGGGGGCTGCGCAAAGCAGTGCGACCCGGGCCATGCCACGTGGGGGACGAGGTGCCGAGGTCTCCACTGGCGTCAGCACTGCTCTCCTCGGGGGTGTCTGCGCGTGCGTGGTGGAATGTGGATGTGCTGTGTGTCTTTGGGTGTGTGTGTCTTCCACACCATAACTGGGGAAAGCTACCAGGGTCAGGTTGGTGACAGCCAGATTCAGGGAACATCCTGCAACATGCCCAACCGTGCCAGGCAGCAGGCGCCCCCGTGAAGACGCGTTAGAGGGATGGCCCGTGAGTGCCAAGCCCCCACACACCGATCCCTCTCAGGATGAGCCAGTGAGGAGGGGCGGGGTAGCGCCAGCAGGAAGAGCTAACACTGTGTGAAGCAGACGCTGTGCCAAGTATTTCACATAGAAAAGGCTCTGCACGAGGTCCTGCGTTCTTTGGGGCTCATCCCACTTCGGCCTCTAAATTCTATGTTCATAAAAAAAAAAAAAATCCCTTTTCGAGGCCTCTGCATTTCCTCATCTATAAAAAAGGAGGTTTTTTTTTCGATCTTTAGTTTTCAGCAATAAAACTGTCCCTTCAAATGGAATCCTAATAGGTAAAAGCTGAGATGTTTTGGCCTCAGGGGGGGTTTCAGGAGACCCCACATTTTTCAAGGGGTGATCGGAGGCATCTCCCTGAATTCAGGCTTCCAGAGAACTTGGTTTGAGAAAAATGACGAGCTATTGTTTGAAAGCCCTTTAAGCGCTTCTGTTCTAGATGTAAGACTTGTGGACGAATCGTACACGGGAGGGATGGGAGGCAGAGGCCGGGCGGGAAGACCTCCAGGCGTGGAAGCAGGGACCGCGCTGCTCTGAAGTCGTCTGTGCCAACCTCCCACACTCCAGCTCCTCCTCTCTAAAACGAGAACGAGGCTGCCGACTTGCAGGCTCTTCAGGTCAGAGATGACGTCTGCTCCCAGACTGTGAGAGCTAATGATTTTCGTACCGCAATCCGTAAGGAAGCTACACTACTCATGGAACTGTCCCTGATCTATGAACCGAGTAGGTTGGGAGGGTCCAAAGTAAGAGACATGAAAGAAAAATAGATCTAGCCTCAATAGATTTCGTTATGGTTTGCCACAACGTTCATCAATAACACTGAAAATTTTTCCATTATTTTGGGACACCTAGCTTCACATTGTCACTAAATTACGCAGTATTTCGCGAAGTAGCAAAACCAAAATGACAAGGTGCATTGGCAATGCACATAAACACGCACTATTATCCTGTCTTAATCGATACTAAATGACGTTTGCCGACTAAAAAGCATGTATTTTCCCTAGGTTCAGGTCCAGCTTGCTTTTAGCTCCTTGGGATGGAAACACGAGGTTTTGCTCTAAGCCCGGCAGATAAAGACCAGCCCGCCGCAGAAGCGAGCCGCGCCACCCAGCTCCCGCTGTTTAGAAAGCAGAGCGGACTCACGTGCCCAGACGCTCCTCGTGCTTTTTGCCGTCCTTTCCCCACACTTCAATGTCCAAGATGCCCATCCTGTCAGAGAAGTAGTGAAAGTCAAACTCTTCCCGCCACTGCGGATTTGCACTCTTACACAGTGTCTAGAAAACATGCGGTTACAATATTTATTTTCTTCAAATGTCATTCGTCGCTACAGCAGCTACACATTAATTTCATTTCTAAACTGCAGAAGACAGTGATGACGTGTCTGTCTGTCCTTTACAACGTTAAACGTTCCTTTTTGGATAAAAAGGGACTTCCACATTTAGGGCAAGACATCACGACTCTTTTAGCTGACCCCCAAATTCAATAATTTATCCACTAAGTTAAAAAGAGAAACTATAAATTACATATACATGGATACACATATAATACATATGACAAATCTCAGTAGATATTTTACAGTTGTCCTATCACAGAAAATGCTATTAATTGGTTAAGCAAATGCAAGTAAACATTTTTATTGGCACATTCATTCGGCACTGGCTTAAGAACTATATAAATTAATAGTTTGGGGTCTTAACATCTGTCGGATGCATTCCACAAGAAACCCATAACTTATATACTGCTGCCTGTTTTTAAACCCAAGTTTACTGGGTCCAGTCCCTAGAGGGAGAGAAAGACTAGGAAATTCCACTGCAGCCAAATTTAAAAATTAACGAGATGGTTTGAAAGCTCCACAAGTGTTTTTGTGTTCTCCGAGACTGATTCCAAACTGCTTATGTGTTTGATTCACTGTCAGAATTTTCATTTTTGTTTCATTTACACAGAGATTTCGATGGCGAATAACAAGCGAGCAGAAACGCTGGCTCTAAAGGCACCGCATCAACTATTAAATCTTAGCGCCAGCTATTACTGCATGAAAAAAAAAGGGACAAGTCGGACCTCAGCTGTAGCCAACATCACGTAACATCATTTAAGCTGTTTTTCACATTGGGCTCAATATATCAGATCACAGAATTTAGAAACCACGAAGGAAAAAGAAACTATTAGACCACAAATTAAATGCAATAGCCCCCAAGGGGGAATGTAGCAGACACTGGACTAATTCTACACTTCTCCCTAGTCCAGAGGGCTCAATGTGCCTGGCGATGAATAATTTTTTCTGTACATCCTTAGCCTGACCCTGGCTGGCTAAACGAATCTTAGTGGAGGGATGTGGTCACCCCAAGTTCACTCTCTGTGAGGTATGGACCGAAACTACCTGGTTACAATAATTATCTGCCTCGTATTTCTGCCGTAATTCACCCTCAGTGTTTCCCATCCTTTATAAACGGTTTGTCAGTGTGAGCTTCAATTCTCTAGTCCTTGCGTTGGAGTAAAAGACAGTTAATGTTTGATTTTGTGCTAAAAATTGAACAGGAGAGACAACCTCTTCGCTCCCTAAATCATCTTCCAACTCGTCCGCATCTGTTCTGTCTTCTACACGGGAAAGCCCAAACTGCAACTATTCTTGGGTCTATTTTCAAAATCTTCCACTGATTTTTTTTTTTTTTTTATTATGTGGCTTTTGGCAAGTGACTTAACTTTCAAGTACCCTCGTTCCCTCAATCCATAAAACATGGGAAATATTCCTGTCTGACAGTTATGTAAAACTAATTAATTACCATGGTTTGGAGACTATGGCTTTTGAAATAAAAACCACACCAAATTACTAAGATTAAAAAATAAATGGAATTTGGATCAGCAGAATAAGATGATTGATTTTTAAAGACAGCTAAAATGCTATTACTTTTCTTCAAAACAAATCACTTTCAATACTTTAGATAGTCTTTTTTTTTTTTTTTTAGCACAGCAAAAAACCAGGAACACTAGAAGCCTATTTTTGGTGTAAATACTAACAAATAAGAAAAAGCAAACTATATAATTTTGAAAATATTTTTAGTTATCTTAAATATTGCAATCCAAATATTACATATATATTACTTTTATTTTTGTTGGATTTAGAAAACATTTAGCTATCTTTTCCCGCATTTTACAAAACAAAGTTTGCTTACTTATTTTCAAAATGAAAATAAATCATGCATTTAAATCTATTACTTCATAAGCTTTCTCTAGCTCTAGTTCCTGCATTAAAGCACACTAAGCAATCAAATACCCATATTAATTGACTGCATCTGTACAGTTATTTTGTTTTCTGGGGAAACCTCAATATAGTTAGGAGGGTTACAATAAATTACTTCTAGTCTTGTGAAATTTAGAGTGGGAAATATTTTTCTTTTCATTTATTTTTAGGGAGACTGTCCTCCTTAAGTTGACAGGACTTACCTTACTTTTATACCTCTGATCTCCCAGTTTTAACTGGACAAACATCTCTGTCATGTTTCCTCCTGAGACATTCTTTCCTTCCAGCAAAGTGATGCTTATAATCCCGTTCCAGAGTTGGTTCTTTTTCAAGGAGTCTGAGAGTCGCAGGTGGCGTATCAAAGAGGACTATGCAAAAAAAACAAAGATGACAGATCAACTTGCTGATAATTCTCGAGTGCGGCCTTGGTAATCACAGGCATTCCGGCTTTCGATATTTCATTATGAAGAGTACTCCCTGCCTGGCGACAGTGTGATTACTCTCCACCGGTCGTGAAAACCTGCAATCACGGTTGGTGTGATTCCCTTCTCGAGAGCGGGACGTGTAGCAACGTAGGGAAGGGTGCACGTGAGCACCATCTGCGTTGGGCGCTGGCCTGGACTCCCACCCGGGGCTCTCCTAGAAGCTCTTCCACTGGGCCTTTGGCTGTTTTAATGGTAGGAAGGGAAGAAAGGCATTCTGGGAAACAGCTATAGGAAGGAGGCACTGCTTTGCAGGGAGACGAAATACCTCTGGGCACTTAGAAACAATGGTGTTGAATGTACCCTCCACACTCGCAACTGTCCCCACTTCCCTTCAGTCCCTGGGCTGCCACTAAGAAGCTCACACCACTGTGAGGTCCACAGCTCCAGAAGGAGCCTGCCTGAGACCAGCTGGCCAGCCAGAGGGGCTCTGCAGACCTCGGGGGTGGAAAGGGTGTCATGAAGGGCACAGCACAGTGCCTGGAACCCAATAGGGGCTCAGCAGCTGTTAACTTATTTTTCCCTTTTCTAAATTATATAGCTCATGTCACACACAGCTTAAACGGAATACAGAAAGAAAGGCAAACATCCCCTGTTGTTAACTCATAAAGAGGACGAGCGGGCTTTATTTTTCATGTCCACTTGTAAATTTCAAACATGCACAAAGGGAGAGAGAATAGTATAAGGAATCTCCATGCACTTATTCACCGGATTCAACATTTTGCCAATCTTATTTCATCCATCCCTTTGCTGTATTTTTTTTTCTGGTCGAAATATCTAAAAGCAAAATCCATATTTGTTTCTGCGTAAGTGCCCTGCCATGGTCGTGTTCAACAAAAGTAGCCATCATTCCCTAATATCGTTAAATGCCCGGCACATGCTCACATCTCCCAGACGGTCTCAACAATGTCTTTTTACGGTTTGTTTGACTGAGGGTCCCCGGACGAGCCACACACGCCGCATTTAGTCGGAGGAGTTCATTTACGTTCTCCATGCAGTAAGTGAAATGGCACAAGCATAGACTGCTTTATTGGAAGGAGAAATAAATGGACTGAAGAATGTAAATGGCACCGAGCATCACAGTAAAGCAATGAATTTCCAACACTATATATTCATTCCTGTCACCTGCTCAATATATCTTTGAGATCGTTTAGACACCAATTTGCTTGGACACCAGTTACTCACAATTCATCACACGAAACGGTACGTCAGTGCCGTATTAATTATATACCAGCTTATCTCATCCAATACACGTCACTCTGCCACTCTGGGTAAAGGATGCAACAATGCCACACCAAGTGTTTGGCTGATCACTTTGTAACTACCTTAAACGCAATACATCTAAGGAAATCTTTGCTCCCAACCTTCTTACACACACACACACACACACACACACACACACACACACACACACGTTTTAGGTGAGCTGAGACAGAGGAGGAAATGCAGATGAGAAAAAAATTTAATTTTAAAGAGAAAAAAATAACCCTCTCCTGTGTAGAAGGTGAAAAATTCATTCTCCACTTCTATTTACAGTTGGGTTGTGGATCTGATCTATTCCATAATGAAAGTTTATGAAATAGTTAATGTTAAGCAATTTTGTATTTAAGAACAACACACACCATCGCATGATAGACTGACACACATCTAAATATATATGCGTAAGTATTTACACATCTAAACGTGTACATATAAAGGTACATTTTATAGTTTATTAAGCGCACGGGCTGGAAACTTCTATCTTTAAAAAGAAAATGGGATTTTGATTCATATGTCCTGCAACTTCCTTTTTCTTGTTTTTTTTTCTTCTGAAAGTTCGACTTGCCAACCAACAAGCTAATGCACGACCTGTCCCATGGCTATGCTTCAAAGTTCCGACAGATATATTCCTCCCTAAACACTGAAACTATTTCAAAATCCTTTTTATAAAGAAGGAGTAATGTCCACAAGGGATCAAAGGGCATCCTACAGTCTGGCAAGCGCCGAAGAAAAATGGCAGTGCTTCCATGAAATATGCCCTAAAATAATTTTGCGGCTTGGTATGTCCTAATTTCAAATTGCATGTTTATCTTGGAAAGGCTTCTATCTAACTTGTCCATAAAACAGCCCCACTTAGCTCTATGAGCTCTGTGAAAATGGAATCCAAAGCTGGTTATTAAGGGGGCCTAGAGATGGGTTCCATATGGCGGAACAGCATGGGAGGGCAAGGCTCAGGCCTCCACCAGGCGCGGCTTGGCTGGGGCTCCCAATCTGTCCGTGGACACTCGCTGCATTACACCGTAACATCTGGATTATTGCTTGTAATGTCCCTGGGAAATATCCACTTCCCATCAAAGGCTTTATCTATCTCAGTCGGACTTTGAACATTTTAGTATTTAACGCACTCGTGTTTGATGTGACAGACTTGTTCTTTGCTGTCCAAGATTTTTCTTCCCCCTTACTAAATGCGGGGCTAGGAAAAGAGCAGTATTTTTTTGCACAGTTCACAGACTGAAAAGAACACAAGACCTTTATTCTACTTATTTCGCCCCGAATGTCTCTGCAAAGCTCACTGTAAGGTTATGTCCAGATAAAGTCGCATCTGCTCACGATGCATCCTGGGACGTGTGTATGGGCTTTAAAGGGGTTTCTTAATTCATTTAATATTTCTCTTGCACCCTAGAGACTTGTGGTGAGGCTTGAGGGCACGGTCTGGCTGGGAGGAGCACCTGGGCCATCCCGGGCGAGCTCGGACGCAGAGCTGGGCTCTCGGCATCTCCTGTGCCCTTCAGATCCTCCCTTCCTCCCCACAGTAAATCCGCTGACTCCTCTGCACTTGCTCTTGTTAGCTCAATAGCTCAGGCTTTCATGTCTGTGCTGGGGCCTGCAAGTGAAATCTGTCATCTTAATGCAGCTTGGAATGTGAAAGGAGAAGAGGAAATGACCCATCAAAGGAGAAGCCCACCCCACCTGAGCCGAAACAAACAGGGAGAGATAGAGCAAAGTTTCTGGGTCCTGACCCTCATTTCTCAGCAGACATAACGGATAAAATATAGTACATCGGGGTTTTGTTATTCTTCTCCTTCTCCCAAAGGATCAGAACCTTTTACTATTTCTATGTTGATTCATTCATAGTCTCTCTCTCCCTCAGCCCACACCCCGCCATATCCACACCCATTCTTCTAAACAGAAAGAGTGGTTTCCATTCGAAAGAAACAAGTCAGTTATAACCAGTGAAAACAAGGTGTGATATTTCACTTAGTAATACACAGACTTTCCATAAAAGGTAAACAGCTTCAAAATCATGACAACCCCACAGACGAGGAAGGAAGGAAGGCAAGAAGGGAGATGAGCCTAGAAGTATAAGCTGTGGAGCCTTCAGGTGGAGGATCCTCAGAAGGTTTTGAACGATGGATAGACTCTCAAAACAGTGAGTAGGTTGTCATTCCTGGGACAGGGGAATGGATTACAGCCCGGCCACACGCATCTATGAGGATCGTGGCCAAGTGGCAGCTGGGAGGACAGCAACGTGGACTCCAGGATCCCATTGCCTTGGCATGACTGTAGAGGGAAACCCAGAGATGACAGACAAGTCGGCCTGGTGTCTCCTCCTTGTCCTGAGCCAGGAAGAGGGGCAGAGGGGTCAGGCGGAAAGGAAGGTTCTCAAAGGGGCATGCAGTCCCGAAGCCGGGGCCTCGGCCTGCGGTCATCAGAAACAACACTACATTTAGCTCTGCGGTGGTCCAGGACTGCTGGTGCTGACCCATACCATGGGGTCTTATTCAAAATATTCCCTTAGGTGTTACAAAATACAAAAAAAAAAAAAAAAAAAGATAAAAATGAAAAAGAGGGGAGGGGACAAAGTATTTTCACAAGATTTTTCTAGCAGGGCGTACCTACCAGGCGCCAAATAGTCTCTGGGTGCTTTTGCTATTGTCTCGATTATGGACGTATAGTAGATATGCCGAGGTTGCCAGGGCATCTTATGTTAACCCTCACTCCTTATTTCCCCTGTGTCATTGTGAGAAATTAGGTAGTCAGTACAAGCGAACGCATGGAAAAGAAAAACAAGTTTGTAAGTACGTGAAACGAAGCAGCAGGCCGGACTGGAACTGTGCTGGCGCTGCTTAGAGAAGCTCAGGAAGACCATCCGGCCCATCAAAGATTCCTCTGAAGCCGTCGTTCTGAACGTTTTCAACACGTGAAACCGCTGCTGATTGTCGACAGCTCCGACAGGGGGACGTGACGAGGCCCATACGTCCGTGCGGCAGGCTCCCAGAAAACCTCCCGCCAGGTAGCTCCCTTGTCTCGTCTGAGGAGGGTCCTGGAGTCATAAATTCTCCTAGAACTACACGAGACTCTCTGCGTAAGGACGCAAAGAAAGCTTCTTAAACTGCCCACATGGACACGGACAGGGAAGATGAGATTCACATTCGTGGATGAAAGCTGTATCACGGCCCCAGGGACACGAAGAATCTACATGTACAAAGACACTAGCTAGAAGGGTTTTGTGCCTGGTTTAATGTTTTCGAACTATGAGGGAATGCCATCGCTCCATTTTTGCACTTAAAAAATAAAGATTAGGTTATGAGAAGATTTTTTTTTTAAAAATTGATAAATTCTACAAACACGCAGTGACTCTCAGGGTTCAGCACAAGAAAAATGTTTGTATTAAAACATAAAGAAAAAAAAAAAAAGAAAGGTCACATGATAGAAGATTTTCTTTTTTTGCCCCGACCTCTGGGAAACTCAAGTTCAGTGTTGTGTTCATAGGCGAAACACTCGTCGCCTAGTATTTCTGGCTTCACGTAAGGCATCCTGCTGGCCTTCCCTTCTGCCCACATTTCTACGTCTCTTTTCACGTCACATTCTTTGCGGACACCCCACCTGGGACTGGGGCTACGGTGAGGCACGGAGGCTCTTACTCTCGGGTTTCTGCACGCCAGGGCTGGCACTGGGCCCGCGTGCCATCTGACGTGTGCACCCTGGGCACCCGCCCGCCTCGCCCCCTAAGGTTTGCTCTAGCTGTGCTAGCTCCTGGCCTACCGGGCCTGCTCTTATTCCACCTCTAGCTTTGTCTCCTACTCTTCTGAGCACCCCACTTTATGCCCTAGTCTCAGCAGTGACCCTCAAACACGAATGTGCTTCGGAACCACCCGGAAGGCTTGCTGAAAGATTTCTGATTCAGGAGGTCTGAAGTTTGCATTTATAACCATGTTTAGGTGACATGGGTAGTGCCGTTTCAAGGGTGGCACTTTGAAAACCAATTTGTTGGGAGCTCAGTAACAAAATCGTTTGGAGCTCTCGCCACGTCCCACATCAGCCCACAGTGCCACATCTCGATTCGCTTCCTCTCTTCCTCGTTCAATGAGATTCGGTCCAGGTTTTCATGCCTGTCCTTGGCATTCAGGCCACCCGACCCAGCTTCAAGGACAGGATACGGGTCCCACTGTAGCCCCTGAGTACCGCTCAACCCTCATTGTGGACAGACAAATAAATTAGGTAGATTAGATTAGATATATAGACAGACAGAGATAGACAGGGATACAGATATATAGATATAGAGACATACATGGCTGTTTTGGGTATGAAATTTTCCAATCCTTTGCATTTAAGAAAATAAGGTAAACGGTGTTCCTGTGGGTGGATGTTTGAGTTAAGAATGTGTGAAAATGACAAAACACACAAACAAAAAGCGGTCTATTAATTGGGAAGGTGTTCCAGGCACAATATCCTCCTCTCAGTCCCTCGAATGGGCGGTACGCATGCAAGAGGCTCTTGCTGGGACTACTTCCTGGCCCTACAAAGAAATAGGGGTGAGAGCTCAACGAGAGAAAGGGGTGCAGTGACAGAGGGCATTCCTTCAAAATTCATGACGGTCTTCTTTCAATTTAAGAGTCACCCCGTTAAGCTAGCTTTGTGGCATCGTACCTGCCAGGGGCTAAGTATGTCAAAAGCACACAGTGCCAGCCACTAGTCCAAACCCTTAGCAAAACAAAAATGCCTCTAATACGCTGTCTGCCAAGTTCTCAAACCTGCGAAGAGGTCTTAAGAGAACTAGTCTTTGCCAAGTGTTCAGAAGCAAAATTGACGTTGTCAAACTGTATGACTGGTCAAAAGCAAAAGCCCACAGTGATTTGCTAAGACTGGCCAGCTTTCACTCGTTTGGCCAGGCAGCTACCCCACAGAGTCGGTCACCCCAGGGACAGGAGGGGTCAGGACTGACAAGAGGTGCCACCTCACCCCACGGCAAGAGAGCATGATCTACTGAACATTCACAAGACCCAAGCAGTGCCCTGTCACAGAAGGCGACTGTGTGGCGAGTCTGAGGCCAGCAGACTTTAAAAAGCCAAAGCAGAAACTCAAGCAGAAAAAGAAGGGGCTGGGTTTATGTATGTATAATAAATACCCAAAGAGAACCAGTTATCTGATTCGGCCCTATTGAATCAAATTCTCGAAGCTCATTTTAAAATGCTCATCACATAAACAAAGGCTTGGGGATGAACCTGAGACCTAAATTTGAATGGCCAGAGGAATGAAGAGGAGAGAAAGAAGTGCTGACGGCCTGGATAAAGATCTCACAAATATGAAAGGGGCAGAGGGTCTATAGATTTTTTTCACGACTCATTTTCATAAGCCACACTAGAAGGCATCCCACTCGCCTCCCCAAAACTGCACATTCTAATAAGTAGCAAAGAGTCGACCTAACCAGTGCAATCCCTCACCAGTATATAAATTACATCTCTCACGTAAGATCATAAACAGCTTCCAACGAGCTCTGTTCGGCTAAGGTTTTATTAAACACAGGTACAAGCTGTGGGCCTTTGTGAAGTCTCTGAGCCCAGTGCACTGAAGTCAAAACTCCAGAAACCACCACGACAGGGAAGAAAGAAGACAAGAGCTCGGTGGTAAGACGCACTCCGCAACACGGATATAAATACTGCTCTCTAGGACCCTGTGCTCCCTTCATGTTTGTGAGATCTTCACCCAGGCCGTCAGCACTTTTTCTCTCCCCTTCATCCCTCCGGCCATTCTTCCATAACCTTTCCCGTCTTCCCTGGACTACAGTATTCCCCAGGCTCACAATTTTTCTCTGCAGCCTTTATGTTCCTCCACAAACCGCCAGTGCTCTTCCACAGGCCAGAGCTCCCTAACTAAAGATGGTTATTGATGTACAGTACCAGTGTTTTAGTGCAGCAGCAGAATCAATAAAGGAGAAAATACTGCTTTGTCAGGCTTCACCAGAGCATGCTGGGAAACTTTACTGCTTCTGAGGGCTGCAGAAACTCTGGCCACAGGAGAGCGAGAGCTGGGCTCCCTTCCACCGTGAGAAGTGATGCTCTTCTACCCCCTAGTGACTAGAAAGGAATAAGACAAAAGCTGGGGGAACTTTTGAGACAGATAGCTTCACAGTATTATTTATTGTCTCTTAATTGTATTTCGAAAAAGAACAGGCGTTTTGGAGACCAAGTGAACTGGGAGGATAACGGGATACCTTAACATAGTTCTTTTCGAAACGTTCAAAATGCAAAGGATGTGCATTTCAGTAGGAATCAGAACTTGGGTTTGGAAAGTTTGCCTTTCTTCCCAAATGACTAGTGCTAATCAGGTCACAAATCTGTCTGTCTCTCTTTTTCTCTCTCTTATACACACACACATATGCACATGCACATACACATATATGCACATATGCACACACACACACACATTCTCTCTCTCTCTCTTACAAACTCTCAAAATCTTTGTTTCAATCTCCTTATTTTACAGAGAAGTAAGCAACTGAAGCACAGCAGTGAGGTCAGAAACTAGAGCTGGTATATATTTGTGTACATGTGTGCATGCAAATAAATGCATAAACAGAGATTTCTCTCTCTCTCTTTCTCTCTCTCTCTCTCTCACACACACACACACACACACACACACACACACACACACCCCTAAATACATACACACCACCATGCTGGTGATTTCTCCTTACAAAGTAGCCAAGCTGATGAATTATGTTACAATTTTTAAAGTTTTCTTTGTTTATTTTTACACTAATTTCGACATGTAGTCACTTGACTTACAATGTGCTAATTTCATAACCTGATAATGATGCATCTCTACCTTGGTATACTTACATTTTTTACAAATTAGACAGTGGTGAATAATCAATCATCTAAAAAATACTAACAATGTAAAAATAAAAATCACTGGTCATTCATGAAGAAATACTTAAAGAAATTCTTACCAAAAAAAGCAATAAATGACTTTTTTGGAAGATATAAAATATATTTATAAAATATATGACATATTCCTTTCAATTAATCTCTTCCTTGTCCCCATAACAGCATAGCTAGTTTCCATCTAATGGTAAATAACTTCTGAAAGGACTAAATCTAACTGCACTACAGTCCAAATAATCTAAGCTTAATGAAGTGTAACATTCTAACACGGCTGTTACATACAAAATGTCACCGCTAAAACGAGTGTAAGTTCAGACATCTGGCCATGCCCTTATTAAATGAAATTTTGAAAGGGAGGTTGTATCCTTATTCATAACAGCAGCAAGCAGAAAGAATACTGTTACACGTATAAAGGGTGGATAATACCAATCATATATACATTTGTGTTTGCTACAAACATGAACTTTTAACCCAGTGAGGTAAGGAAAAAACAGCTGTATTTACCTTGCTGGCACTTAACCGTTTCCGATTTGACCAACGCTAAGGATTGTGTCCGTGGAATGGTGGATCGTGGCGAAATGAAAGAGAGAAACAAGATCAGCAACAACATACTTGTATTATTCTGGTAGTCAGATGGTGCAGACTACATTCAAACGACAAATGCCCAAGTTTCGAGGTTACAGAGAAAACACGTTTAAATGAGAAAACAGTTAAAAACAGAAAAATCACATTTCTGGGGTCGTGTTACATCATTTCCTCACAGCATTTTCTACAATGGAACTACAAGGACATATAAATACTGCTCAATCCTTAGAAGTGCATATCTGTTTTTAATTGCCTTAAAACAATATGATTTTTCCTCTAAAAGCAAAATGGAAAGGCAGATTTCTCCGACCTGAAATATTCAGATAGCATTATGAAGTTCATGGACAATGTCAATTCATGTTTAGGTCTCTACGGTTTTAGATACTAGAAAAATAATTTCGTGTAACTCCACTGATTCAATCTCAATGTTCAAAATCATAGGGGAAAAAAATCTGAGTCATTCCTGCACAATTACGAAAAACAGGATAATATAGCACTGAGAGAGGGAAGAAAAAAATGTTCTGAACAGCAAGTAACTTCACCACTGTTCTCTGCTGCTCTCTCATTTGTCATGCTAAGGCTGCTGAATTTCATCTACAATTAAAATTCTAGCCTGGCAAAATCCTCTCATTATTCCTGTCACCGTCCAGTACTGCAGAGCTCTACTCTGGCTGGTTAACCAGCTAACTGGATGTTAAAACTTGGATAAATTTGGGAGATTACAACTCAATTATAAATCTAATCGAGCAGACCACATTCACTATTATGCTTAAGGAAAAAAATACCTTTAGGCAAATGACCTATCCACTTTGCCAATACGTCTTCCCAATAAATTAGAAACCAGAAAATAAATAGTCTTTGAGGGAAATCCGCTTACATTCCAGTGATCAGCAGCTAGAAATGTTAATATAGAAACGACTTGAAAATATTCCTCATTAAAAAATACTTCCCCTGGTGAAATTGTGATTTTAACATTCAACACATGACACAGAACTGTAATACTACACTTCGGGTATTAAAATCAGTTCTTTTTGGATTTTCCCAACAACACACTGACAATTATTTTCACTCAAAACAAACACCCAAATTAATTACCATCTTCTAGGTACACAAGGCTATTTAGGGCCTTTTGACATATGATTTGTTTGATTTTTACAACAACCATAAACGATAAATGAAATAGATATGGAAATTAATAGGAAATGGCTATTATTTCCCACTTACTATAACATAAAGAGCTGCTGTGCATCAAGTGTCTGTCCCATGCCAAGCTCTAATTTGATAGTCTGAATTTTTACAATTCTGTAAAATAGATAACTGTTTTTTATCCCCATTTCACACACAAGAAAACTGCAGCTGAGAGGGGTTAGGTTATTCTGTGAATTTGACCTGATCACTAACCTCTTAAAACTAGAAAATAGTGGAGCCGGGATTCAAGCCCAGGGAGTCTGATAAAAGGGCCTATAATTCTAACTATAATCCTGTTTTTGCCAAGAAACATCCTTCCAACCAGTGCCTTCCCTTCTAGCTGTCCCCTCCCCATATACACTTAAGTTCCTGGACACAAAGCTTAACTTATAGACATTTTACAACAGTAAGACTTTCGCCAGTTTGGTTCTAAAGCAAAAAAGATTGCCTCAATACTAACAAAAATAAATACGAGTACACCAAACTGAGAATTCAAAGTGAAATCTCTCCTTCAGGCTTTAAATTAAAACTGAAATTTATAAACAAATTATTCGCAATCAGAAAACTATTGTCTCCCCAGTCTCAAGTGTTAGTTATTCCCATTAAAAACCCCAATATAAGAATGTCTTTAAATATTAACTTAAACTCAATTTAAAAAAACAAACGTTTTCTAATGCCTATTATATCCGAAAAGGCCCTGATATGCACTGTCAGTTGAATAACCACACACAATCCAGGATAAATTATTCCTTGCCCAAGTGTACTTTGATTAAGTGTGTAAATAGCAAAGTGAAACTACCAATTGGAACAAATGAGGGCAGGCAGGGTTTTCTGTATTATAATACCTGCATAAAATATACACAAAATATATTGTATACTAGACCTCTGCCAGACAAGCAAAGAACAAAGAAGATAAGGAAGGGCATGAGCAATCAGATATACAGTCTGACAAACTCTCAAAAACAGGAGTGGCAACAGAAAAGCCAAACTAGGTAAGATGACAAGTGTGGCTACTTTTAAGACTCTGAAAAAAACATTCTTTGAGATGTTTTACAAAAACGAACTCAAGCTGCATCTGATATTAATTCCTCTGCAATTTGAAATAAATTTTAACTAAAATAGCACTGCATTAAAACTCCAAATTTTTTGCAATATTTAAATATATTTTAAGGGTCAGTATGACTACTAAACATAACTCAATATTCTAGAGGAAAAAAATCACAAGGGGAATAAATTGAAGCTATTATACAGCTTCAATTTGCAGCCATTTTCATGGCAAATTATCCAACTTAACAACCCCAACTTAAATAAGAAATTATTAGAACATATCAGCTGGCAATTACTCAGCCACGTGGCAAATGACACTTATTTATGCGACACGTCATTTTAACCTGCCATCCAGCTCATGTAACTGGTCACCTGCTACTCACACTGATATTGACTCTCATGGCAATACTGTCAAGAGTAAGAAAAACTTAAGAAAACTCCTTCTTCGTTATGTTAGACAGAAAAATAAATTTGTTTTCAACAACAATTCAAGACATTTCAACATCAAAATATTAGCTTTATAGAGGTCTCAAGTTTTAACAGGGCCACTTTTGAAAAAATAAATCAATGGAGGTTTTTTATTATTATTATTATCACGTAAGCTATCATAAGCAAAGATTTCAAATTAAAAAGAGCAAATATTTAGTTGACCCGCAGACAACTGAAAAGTCACTGTGCAGTTTTCCTTCTTTAAGCCATTTTCTATGAGTTTACTAGTAAATTGGTTGTGATTTTCATTATGAAAATAAATTACAACTACAAGCAAAGGTGAGGTCAAAATGCAGGATATTCTCCTCCTCGACCCCACTGACTTGACTGAAGAAGTATTACTGGAGGCCTAATTTATAAACAGGCTTCGGATTTTAAAAACGCTACATTTTAACACATCTTATTCCTTTTTCAAGTAACTGTTTTAGCTGACCTTAAAAATGCCTTTTATAAAAGTTACAAACAAAGATACTTTTTATTCTTATTTTAATTCTTGGAATTATAAAGTATAATCTCTGAATATAAAACAAGATTATGACGTGTATTCACATATTTGCCCATAGGAACACAATCCAAATCAATAATGTACAACACTATAATTAAATCAGCGAATGGCTTTTCATAACTGAATAATGCCCAAGTCATCCAGGACCTAAGAAAATTGTAAATGAGAACCTTAACACTTGGTAAAATCATATTTCAGATGATCTGTTACAAGCCAGCCATGAGCAGCATATGCATTTTAATAACAGCAATACTATCCATATCCCTAGCCGAACCAGACAGAATGCCTTAATAGATTTTCTTTGCAGAGATTCAAAAAAAAGGAGATATACATACATATATATATATATATATATATATATATATTTATATATTTATATTTATATATTTATATATTTATATATTCATATATTTATATATATGTATATAAAACCACGTACAGGTTCTTTAAGTCTCTATAAAATTATTTGTTTCTCCCTAAAAACAATTATAAAGTATCAGTCATCTGGTAGCTCAGTAATCAAAGGAGAATTGCAATAAAGAATTTTTTTAAAAAATCACACTTACATGTCTCTTGAAATCACCCTGCTTCACTACTAGGTTCAAATTTAACACAATCACTCCCATGTCATCTTCTAAACTGTTTGGATCTTCCAATTTTAAAATACGTTCAGTCGTTCTAGGAGAAAAAAACAACAAATACTGTTAGCACTTATTGGCAGTACTATGCAGTCTTATAATGCATCAGGAATTTATGGTGAAAGCCTCCTACCTCTGAGGAAGGGTCAGACACAAGTTAAAAAAGCACCAAATTCAATGAAAATAAACTAACCATCTTCAGGGTGGAGAACTTGTTCGGCGTTGCCTAATTCAACAGTCGATTAACTGATTGTTCTCCCTTACACCCCAAATAAAATTTAAATGCTTGTTTTAATATGAAGATACGCAGGGTAACGAACCCGAATGTTAACAAATGGAACTGCGACATTCAATACACATTTTACAACACATTGTGGAGGATTTAATACCTGACGAATACACGTGGGAGCTAAACACCAAAAATTATAGAAAAAATTTACACTTTAAAGCATGCTTTCCAGCATGTCACTTGATCTTATAAAAATCGCTATTTTCACTTTGTCTTGAGTTCCCACTAAAATTCACTAATAACAATGAGAAGGTAAAAACACAATACCTGTTCAGTTCAAGATCACTGAGAATGACAAACGCAGATCCCATGAAATCAGACGTAGTCAAATCTCGATCGTATACCTTAAGAGAGGGCCAGTAACACATTATGTGGAAAACGAAATGAGTTTATCAAGTTATTAATAAATGTATTAGGCTGGGGATTTTGCATTCAGTCTTCTCGATCTAAAAATAATATGCACAGTGCAGTTAAAGAGGAATTTAGCCAAGCCAAGGGAGAGAACAAAATTATTCAAACTTGCCCATTTTGCCCACCACGGCCAAAACAGCAGCAGAAAATACTTTTAAGGCAGTATTCACGTGCATTAAAATGTTATGCACGATGGACCACTCTCTGCCGTTTAAATGGTCTCTCATTAAAATTTAGTATTTTCCACAGTGAGCAGGTCTGCCAATTAAATAGAAATTTGCTAAATATTCTATAGCAATCCCATCCTGCACTCAACTCATGCAGTATTCACCCAGATGTTAGAGCAATTGATGCTTACACCCGGTAGCTTAAAGCTCTGTGAAGTATAAAGATATTCCTATTGAGAAAGGCTTCAGTACTCGTCCCTACTGCACCAGCAGTAATAATTCTTCCACATTCGGTAAGTTTAAATACAATCATCGGAGATATTATTTTCGCTCGATTTTCTGTGGAGTACATAGCATTGGTCTGGGGGAAAAAAAACGTAGTTTCGACAAAGGGCACAAAGAATTCTTTCCATAGTAGTATTTTTAACCGAGTGCTTAAGAGGGAAAAGAGAATTAATTTGAGGAAGTTCACTTTTAAGAAGGCAAAGATTGCAGAGAAGTGAGTGTGTTTCATAAAAGGGCAGCGCTGGAAGCCATTTGTGATTACCTTCACGCGCAGCTTCTGATCAAGGCTTTGTATTGGCAACACCACTATTTCATCCCAAACGGGGTTCAGGTTCTTATATACGACTTTACTTTTGTACAGAGTCTTCCCATTCAGCTTAAATTTCACGTAGGGATCACTTGTGCCTTTGAAAGGGAAAAAGAGCGAGACAGGTTTTTTAACAAATGCACGTGAACGCCTAGGACCCCCGTTAAGGAAGGATTCTTTCCAGAATCCAAGCACCCGACCGCACACACCCAGAGCAAACCTCTCCCCGTGCAGGGATGAGGGCCCCAGAGGTGGAGAGGAGGGAGAAATGGAATAATTTGGGGCAAATGACTGATCCTTCTCTGCCTTCGGTGGCAGAGTATAAAAGGGCTCCTTGAGCTCTTTCTGTTCTGTTTCATTGTGGGTATGTCATCACTATACTGCCCGCAAACATTTGAGAAATAAAACCCACTGGCACCAGCTGACAACGTCAGGGGTCCTGGGGAGAAGTCCACCCCTCTTAAGAACAGCAGTGAGTCGGTGAAAAGGGAAAGAAACTGTTTTCTAACATTTGGCCAGATGGCTGACTCGGCAGAACCCTGTACTTCAGCATATAATCATAATAAATAAATCAATCTCTGGAACCACTGGCTCAAAAGATGGGGTGAGGGGACTGAGACTGGAACTGGGGGGGCGTAGAGATTAAATGGACAAAGTTGCCATTCTTCGCCGCCTCTCGCACCTGCAGTAAAGCAGAGAACGTTGCTTCACCCCGGCCAGCTGAACACCACATCAGCCAGGCCCTCAGCTGGCCTTGGGGCGACACCCCTGACCCGCCGACTGCTCCTGGGGAGCTTTGAAACGGAGGCCAAAAGAAATGAATAATGTCCCTCCAGCCACTATGTCCAAAGCAGAAAAAAGGGCTGGTGACGGCCCCTCCTCCACACTTTTCAGATCAATTGAGAGAGGGGGGAAAAGAAAAGCCCGCAAATATAATACGTGGATTATGTGTTGTGCCTGCGTGTTACATGCATGCGAGTGTGCCAGCATACGCGGGACACGAAACCGTGGCTGGGACACGGCCGTGCATTCACACCTAGTGAACGATGAGGAAAGTACAATGCACAATCGATGGCAGAATAAAGGCAGGCCAGCTGATAATGCTAGAAAAAAAAAAAACCTAATGGGGGAGCTACAATTAGTTGTGAAACACAGAGCTGTGACTAAGCACACGAAGGCCAGCAGTCCGCTTTGCGCACCGATTCCTCCCAGGTGCTGTGGACAGCACCCATGGGTGGCCCCGTGTATTCACTGACTCAAATTCCTGATATTGAAGTTGAGCCGAAACAGCCTAAGAATCTTAGATCAGAAACGAATTAGGCAACTCTGTCACATTTACCAAGTTGTCCATACCCATCATTACTTCAATCTTTCCTTTTCAGCTCCTTTTTTTTATGTTTCCATTTAAGCTGCAGAACTAAAAATTTGTGCAAATGAAAGCAATGCATTTCCCACCTCTTGAAACTGAAAGTCCCATCTCTATAGAGTAAGATAATATGCATTTTTAAAAAATCTTAACTGATGAGCCAAGGTACAATTCTGACAGGTTAGTCCTCCAGTATCACAAGGCTACTACTGCTGCTACTTTAAAACAACAGAAAAGTCTAAACTACAAATGGACACATGTACGCCTTCGAGTCTCCCGTTTTCAGTGTGGCGGCACAGAGGCAGAAGCCCGGCAGCCTTCATTTTAGATGTGGACACACACGCGCCGTGTAAGTGGCCGTTCTGAGCAGGACAGTAAAGAATGCATGCATTCACGGCCGTTCGGTGAGCTCTCACTAGTGAGCGAACCATCTGCCCGCTGCCCCCCCCTCCTTTTTACAAGAGAACACCCCTGGCAAGTCAGACTTCAACAATCATTCTGATATATATATATCTAAAAAAAAGTGGAGGAAAAACTATAATAAAAAGAGGCCTTTAATTAAATGAAATTGCCACTCTGGGATCAGGGCTTCATGCTTGTCAGCGCACTCTCAAAATAAACATCTCAAAACCAGGCCTCGGTGGTGTCACTTTCTCACAGGCAAAGCATACTGGGTAATCCCCAGGCATCTTGACAGCTACATAATGTTCAAACTGTTTCACGGGTGAATGGCGGCAGTTGTGTGAAAGAAAATATTAATGTCTGGAATTAATAGAAAAAGGGACCAGGGTTTACAAAGCCAAACAAGGAAAGGGTGTCAGGTTAGTGCGGCGTTAATTGTTAGGGAAAATCCGAGGAAGGGGGGAGCACAGTGTGATTCCCCCCCCCCCCAGCCTCAGCGCCTCACTGTCAGGGATGTGACATCTCAACTAGGCAGGTTCTGAAAAGGGGCTGGCCATTCAGAAATGCAACTCCCAGATTATGCGGATGACGAGATGACACCTGAATGGGTGGACTTTAACCTTTCTTCACTGCGAGCTTCGCACACAATGAGGCTCTTTGGAAGAAAGAAGGGGGGTGGTGCTTGGGGAGGAGAATGAAGCTGGGAGGCGGGATGGTGTCCCCCGGCCGGGCTGCCACCGTCCCGGGGCTGCTGCTGATGCTGCCCTGTGGCCCCCATGGAGTGACGCAGCCTCAGACTTAGAGTGTCAAGGTGTTGCGTGTCAGTGGCCCAGCTTCCTGCTTCACACCAAGTGCACTGTGGTGCTAGGGGTCCTGAGAGAAACGAACGGCCGCTCCTTGGTCCTCCAAGATCACTGCGCCAGCTTACACTCCTGTCAACAGGTGTGACAGTCCGTACTTCCGCTCGTGCTCAGTGAATGACACTATGGACTGTCAAGTCTCCTTGACTCTGTACCTGTCACGCCTGCCAGCACTGCTCACGTGGCACAGACTTGCACAGGTGACATGAGCGCAGGGCTCGGTGCTAGGCTCTATGGGTGGGGGTGGCAGGGGTGGGGGGGTATTACAAAGGAAAATTCATCCCAGATTCAGCTCTTCTGCACCTGGCAGGCAGCGGGCATGCTGCAAATATATCCCGAGAGGTAAGTATCAGAATAGAACGGAACCTGAGAGTTACGCCGGTTCACGGCAGGGGTGGTCGGTCTGGCTGGGCTGTCAGAGGTGGCGGAAGCAGAGATGGATCGGAATGCAGAAAAGGACTGAGGTCATTTCGGCAGGAGGGACTGGCACCGAAAGGGTGGGAGGGGAAGGGGACCAAAGCGACTCGATTTAAAGAGTGCCCAGGAAGCACCTCAATCGATCCAGAAGTTAAGGGAGGAAATATAATGAGAAATAAAGTTAAAAAGGCAGGTCTGAGTCAGAGGCCAAAGTACCCTAAAATAACAAAATAATAAGGAGTTTAGTTTTTGGTGTTTTTTCTTTTGTCTTTCTTTTCAATATTGTAACAAATGTAAGGCATACACCGAACTCCAAAAGGTATGAAATAAAAAGTAAAGGCCTCTATTTGCTTAACCTTTCCTCATCCCTATTCCTGTAATCTACCAATTTCTTGGGTGTTTTACAGGAAAAAAAACAAGAATTGCTTTTACCTTGAATTTAATCGTACTGTATGCACCGGACTTCATGCTCTCACAATTAAAGCACCGTCCATTCATCTCAGCAATTGGTTCTTTCATATCAACTGCATAAATTTCCATCGCATTGTGGTGTCTTAACTTATGAAAGTCATCACCAAACAATGAACATCTGTGTCACTTCCAAATTTTTTTACTAGTACAGACAATACTGCCATAAACATCGATGTATGACTATCTTGGGTTTCACAAGTAACTACGTTCAAAACAAATTTTTAACATTGAAACTGCCAGGCAAATTACTATGTGCCTTTTCTGGCTCAGACAGACATTGTCACATTGTTCTTCCAAAATCTGTCGAATTTACAGTCCCATCAAGAATATATGTTTTGTATGTTACATGCTGACCAGCATTGAATGTTATATACCTTTGTTTTAAACCAATGGCAGATAAAAAAAAATGCTATCTCCACTTTTCTCTACTTTTAACACGTGAGTAAATCATTTTTTGGTGACCCACATTTGTACCTCTTTGTCAGGGAAATTCTAGCTCTCTATGGATTCCTGGGTTTTCATTTGCTTGTGAATTTGAATGGGTTCTGAAAATTATCAAAATCAACCATCGGCTATAAATCTTGTGGTAATTTTGTTTAAGTTTACGTTGTTTCTTGCAGTAAGTTATTCTGATTTTTCTTTAGCCAAATTTACCAAAGTTTTATTTATGGCTTTGTAGTTTAACATGCTGCTCGGAAGAAATTTTCTCACTGCAAGATTTTAAATTAGTTCATCTATGTTTTCTTCCACCGATTTTGTAGTTTTTCGTTTTTTACACTTAAGCCTTTGGTCCATCTGGAATTATTTCAGTGTGAGGAGGGAAGGAAATCCAGGTTTGCTTATGAGCAGGAGAGTAAAATGATCAGAGCCAAGTCTTAGAAATATAAATCTGGCAGCAGCTTATAATTTAGAAGGCAGAAGAATCAGGGTACAGCAGGGGAACCTGGCAGTGGAGATAATACAGCACGGGCACTGAGGACGGGGGAGAAAGCTGCGTCCACACCATAAGTGAAAACCCAGGGTTTTACGAGCGTAATCCACGGAATGTTCCTCCCGAGGGGTCCTCCGTGGACTGAGAGGATATGTCCTCAAAACCATCGGGAAAGGCTGTTCACTGTTTCCTCACTTGGAACCTCACAATATAAAGGAAAATATTAAGCTGCGCCAAGGACTGCATTAACAACAATCAACAACAATAAAACAGCTAAATACTTTTCTGACCCTAAATTTCATAACATTATTTGAGCATGGAAAAATCCGACCTGGAGCCCCTAGAAACATGGTATTAAACTCTTCCACTTCAAAACTCTGGAAGGTAAGATTTATGCCTGGAATTGCCTAATACACAGCGTAGATGCATTATAAATCCATGATAAATGAATGAAGTTGGAAGTACTGATGAAATAATCACTGACTTGATTTTAGCTGTCCAAGACAACACATGCTGATAATTTGTCTTGCTAATGTCCCTTGTATTGCCACCTCTACAGGTGTGAAATTTGTATCACCTTCTCTCTTCCTAAGTTGAAGAGAAAATTCTTTATCTTATACACTTCTTATGATCATCCCATGTGCCTGGGGGAAATTTGCATGAAGCAATCTGAGCTGCTCTAGAAGAAAAGGGATGTGTAAAAACGAAAAGTCTCTAAGTATTCATGTCTACTGGCCACCATCCTACCTACAACCCTGTGAGGATTCCAGAGCACTTTGCAGCATAATCTAATGAAAATAACAGTGAGAAGGACACATGACAACACAAATCTTTCATCAGGAGAGTCATCAGGAACCATATTATTTGATGGTTCTGTTCTTCACATGGCATTTTATTTATCATCTTAAGAGGCTGTTACTGCCTCTTAAGTGTTATGGAAAAAATAGCCAGTGACAACAGGCAAAGTGGTGAATAAAACAGACAATACCACATCAGCTTGCTCAAGAACCATACGAATACGAAAACATAATAAATCTGTAATGAAGCTCTAATTACAAATGTATCTCTTTGCTTTTTTCTAATATAACGACTTGTAGCCATGTTAGAAAAAGTAGAAAGCCAAGATACACAAAGCAAAAATTAAAAAAAAAAAGAAAGGAAATTACCACCATCCATAAATCTAGAAAAGCTTAATATGTTGATATATACTTAGACTTAACACACACACACACTTGTCACGAACGAAATCAGCCTTGGTATCGTGTGTTGTACGTGCCTTCTTCACTCAGTAATGTATCGGCCTCCTCCCATGCCCGGAAGTGTATTAATGATCGTTTATGTATATAAACACGTATATTCGTCATCCATACATATATGAAAACTTACTACCTAATACTGATTTAAAAATAGCATTCTAACTTGAACTAAAATTCCACTACAGTGAATGCAAAAGCAGTATTTATAGGCAAACCTACTTATTTGCTATCAGCAAATCTCATTTGCCAAATTAAAAACGTTAACCATACAATCTGTCCAAAAGAAAGGTCATCTTAGGCTAGAAAAAGTTTTCTAATTAAATGCATTTCTCAGAATAGTTGTTTGTTCGTGAAAGGAAATTATCTCCACATGTTTACACTAAGTTCACATTTTGTAATATTTGATAACTCTTGTCGGGAGATCTGAAAAGTTCAGATTCAAGCCAACAATGATTTAGCAAGACCTTAGGGAAAATGACCTACATATAGATGAGTTCACCCTGCATAAACAGTATCTGGAAACATATGGAAGCTTTAACCTTGACTTCTTTCTTTTCCTCTATCTCAAGAGTAGTAAGCCCCAATTTACACACATACATTTAGAATCCTCTCAATATATACACGTATTTTGACTTGTTTCTTTTTTGCCAGAAAAAAAAAAAGAACTAGAACTGAGCTGTTTTCATATGCAAACCACAAGTTCTGACTTTTCTGCGAGGCTGGCTAAAATCAAGCAGCCAGACTTAACTTTTAAAAAGCTGCTGCCACCCTTTAGGTGGGCAGCTGAGATTTCCAGATCAGCTCGTGTCCAGCTGCTCGCTGCACTCTTCTCTGACCTGCTCTGAGACCACAACGGGCTTCCTGGAAATTCAGGGGCATTTCTCCCCAGTCACGTGGGGGAAAAGACACAACTTTTTCCTCTGCAGAGCGAAGTCTGTATTGCTGAAGAGAACGGCAGGTTCAAGTCTAGCGGGGAAGGAACACGGACGGGAGTAAGGTAGAGAGAGAGTCAGTGGATGCAGCACCCGCCTCCAACCAGCCTGTCGTGAACGTCTGGGCTGTGACAGCATCGCAGAACTCCCTGCCAGTGCTATGGCTAAAATCAAAATTTAGCCTCATGTAAACGACAGACACGTGGAAACACGTGGCTGTGCCCTCTGCGTATTCCTCCCTGTGTGTGAGACACACGCACACCCTGGAGCTGAACACACAGTACCGTCATCACACACTGTGAAACAAAGTAGGACAACTGGGAACCCAGGGCACCATTATTTTGGTACGCAAATGAACAGCCGACACAGGCGCCCACTAGAGAGAAGTCCCACTGGCCCACTTGGAAGACATGCTCAGTTAAACTCAAGTCAGTAATCTTCTGCTGGGTGCATGGCAATTTGCCGCTGGCAGCACACACAGGTGACAGGCTAGCTCTGCTCCAGGGCGCTTCACGGGAATTGGGATGAACCCCACGGAAGGAGGAGGCGGCCAACTGTGAAGCGGGAGAGCATCAAGGCCTCCTACCCAAGCCATGAGGACGCACAGTCCCGAGGCAGAACCCGAGCACAGAACTCCCCCGGGGAAAGGGCTCCGTTGTGGGACTACGTACGCCAAAGGCCATTAGGACAAACACACATCTGTGTCATAGTGGGAGGGGAGCGAACGGAAAACAGGTTTCAAAACCCATCCCCGCTCACTTGCTGTGGGGCCCTGGCAGCTATCAGCACTCAAGGAGGGGAGGGAAACCAACCACCGCCTGCGTCTCGGGATGAGTGTTTGCAGCTTTAGAAGTGTCAAGTTTGCCCTTGAAGGACAACCTTTCTGATAAGCTGCCCAGATGTGCTTTCCAGCTCCCACGCGGCATCCAAGGATCTCGCGCCACCTGCTGTTCAGAGCAGGAACTCCAACGTAAAGCAAACCTAATTTCTGCAAAATAAAAACGACTGATGGTGACCTTCTGATACAGTGGAACCGCGGGGTGGAGCTGGCACTTGAGCAAGACGACACATCTGTGGGCATCAAAGAGAAATCCAAGAAGCAGGTCCCACTGCGTACTGCATTTTAATACACAATTAAAAAGTGGCGATCAAACCACCAGGGAAAGGAAAACTCGGTCCTAGTCCATTAAATAGCTATTTGGCAAAAAGTAAAACTAAGTTCATACTCTGGGGCAGAAATCAAAACAAACCTGAGACAGATCAAAGAGATCAACGAAAAACGTAAACCCAGACAGAAAAGAGAACAAACAGAGGTTAATGCGTTACCTCTGAAGACAAAACAAAAGGCCTTTCTAGGTACAAAAAAAAAACAAAGAAAGTAACTCTCTAGAATACGATGGTAAGGCTTGAAAATATTTTTGCAAAAAAAAAAAACTTTATAAACAAAATTAAAAAGCATGCGACAAATTAGAAAAACATACGTGAACATATCCAAGAAACAGAAGGATGAGGAACAGCAATAGTTGGGATAGGATATTCATAAAAAAGAAAAAGAAAAAGAAGCAAATATCTCTTAACCAAACATATCCAAGGAGTTCATTAACACCAATCAAAACAAAAATAAGATCATGCTTTTTCTGGATCAAATTAACCAAGACAGTCACACAGTTTAGGTGAGAATAAAAAGCAGACCATTTACTCACCCACGTGCCAGTGGGTGAGTAAAATGGAGAGGTGAATGAGGGAGTGAACTGGAAAGTCTGTGACGAGAATCCGGAAACGCTCAGATCGCGAGACAGAGAACACCGCAGAGAAATAAAAGTGCACACGCTGATTTCGACACAAAAAAAGTTGGCTGTGGCATTGTTATTAATAATAATAATGCTGAACAAACCTAAACCACAACAATGATTAATTGAAGAATGATGTGCTATTAAGGTTTTGATTTCTTCTCAAAATAATTTTTTTTTTAATACGGAAAAAATACGTGCGGTGAAAGCCAGCAAGTTATCAAGACATTTAAAGTCAGATGTTATTTTACGTTAGAAAGGAAAATAGATTTTTATAAAATCAGATCAGTATCGTTATGGTCAGTAAACAACAACAAAAATGGGTCAGATGCCTCCATCCATGCCCGGCCTTCCCAGGTCAGTTGCTATGAAATTTGAAGGGCATTTTCTAAGTCCGTTTCAAATAATAAACCTTTAAAAACTAGCTTCACCTTCCTTTCTCATTCTTGCTGTCATGCAAACAGAAATTAGGAACTGGTCTGAGAAAACACCCTCAACCACCACAACCCTTTGCCTCCGCTGGGCAGGAGAAGGAGCAGTGAGGCAAAATCTATCTCCAAATAGAAAGATAGAAATAGAAACAGATAGATAGAGACAGAGAGAGAGAGAGAGAGAGACAGACAGACAGAGACAGAGAGAGACAGAGAGAAAGAGACAGAGAGAAAGAAGCAAAAAAAAAATCCAAAAGATAAAACAAATTATTAAAAACTGGGAGGAAAAGTCATTTAAAAACTGGCAGATATACCATGAGGCCCTCAACCTTCCCACCTACTGCCAAGTAATTTCTGTGGTCCCTGGAACGTTACGCTGAACTTCAAAGGCCTTTTCTTTCCCTTTGCAACACTGCAAAGTGGCCACCAGAGGGCACCAGCAACACGGTCTTCCACTGGTCCACCGCTGGATGCTGCTGGAACTGCCTTAACACCAAGGGCGGAATGCAGGATTTAAAAGTGAGGGCTGCTGTCTTGCAGGAATTAGTGCTCTGGGAATTGAGAGGAGCTGAGCGTTTCTCCCCGGACGAGAGGCCTGCCCCCGTCACGCGATAGCGTTCACGCCAGGCCTGGCACACAGGGCTGCTGGCATGAGCATGGCGGCTCTGAGACACTAACGTGTCTTCTCGGGCACATCTCTCTCCCTGGGAAAGTAAGCCAGGGTGCAGCTCCCACTACCATCGAGCCAATAATGAAGCTGCTGAACTTAAACTCGATGGACCATATCATAGTCCTGCTTTACCAAGGTCACGATCTAAGACCCCCAAGAGTTATTAGGCAGTGGCAGATTGAGAACTTAAAGCGGGCATGTGTCTGTCTTGCTTGGTCAAAAACAATACATCTTTTAGAGCTTCCTAGGGGGGAAAGGGGAAGGAAACTGGGAACGTAATGGAGAAAAAGGAAGAAGTTAGCATGAAGAAAGGGAGAGGAGAGGGACAGAGCACAGGACAGCAGGCTGACAGGGAAGCAGGAGGGCTTAGTCATGGCAGACCCACAGACAGGCAGCAGGCGGTAACTGGGACAGAGAGCAAAGAGAGGCAGGGAGGGCTATGCTTTTCCTCCTGGTGGAGGCTCAAGAAGGTGGGCTCAAGGCAGAGCCTGGACAGTCACAGTATTCAGGTAAGGCTCCTTACTAGACCCCCAGCAACCTAAGGTGCCTTAGCATCAGCTGGGAATTTGCTAGACATGCAAATTCTCAGGCCCCACCCTTGCCCTACCAAATCCGGAACTGTGGGTGTGGACAACATGTATTCTCCTAAACCCTCCCGCTTGTTCTCATGCTCCCTGGAGTTTGAGAACTGTGGGTCCAAACAGAACTGCATCAGATAAAATTCGGAGGTTCGGTTGGATTCCAAGGGAAATGCTGCTGCATCCCAGGTACAGGAGGTGGGAGAGGGAGCATATGTGACAACAATTAGGTCCCTGCCATAATCAACAGTGGGCACTGGATCATACCCTGTTCCCTATCTTAGCACTTGCGAAAATCAAGCCAGAATTAATATAGTCACAGTATAAGGAGGCATGCCACACCCCAGAGTACAAACAAAGAACTTGCTGGAGGGGAGGGTATTTTTTTAAGAATGATTAATCATTTCTTGAAAGAAAGAAAATCAATGGGAAGATTATTGCTGGGTATAAAAGAAACAGGTGCTTCACGCCAGTTTACAACTAAACGCCTTATAAAGTATTTACACTTGGGTTACATTAGGTTTATAGAAGATAAAGCCAAATTGTCACGTGTTAACTCTGATAGAGTTGGGTGGATAGAGATGGCAATGGCCGAGGTTAGAGCACAGACTAAGGTCTCTCCTTTGACCCTAAAACAGCAAGATATGGGGCCGTGTGCACAAACCCCGTGTCTCTGTCGTTTCCTCGTGTGTGTGCGATGGCTGCTCCAACATCCACTATGTAGAAAGAACATCTGCTAAGTCCTTTCACACTGATAACTGAGAAAGAACCAGAAAACATGGGGACACTGACAAAGGGGCCACCAGCCCTAGAAGGGGTCCAGGGCCTGGGTACCTCTCAAAGTTATAGACCATTGGAGATATTCCAACAATTCGAAACAGGCCATGGTTTTTAGAGGTTGGGGCGCCTTTTTCCCAGTAAAGTTGAATGCACTCTCTATGGGTCACACCTCTAATCTCCAGACTAAGTTGTCACAACACAAGCTCAATAACGACCATGATTTGATGGAGGCCCTGGTGGACACTACGGGTTCAGAGCCAGACTCAGGATGTGCGTGGTTTATACGTACAGAAACTTTACTGCTTTACGATCGTGCCCCTTGGATGCAGAGCATCGCACCCTGATAACTGACGAGACGTGAGGAAGCTGGAGAGCAAACAGGAATTCTTTCTGAAAGCGGAAAGTCATAGGACACCTTCTAAACAAAACAGATGAAAAAAGGCCACAAAGGAAGAATAGATGTGTCTGCCTATAGCGAAATGTAAAATCTCTGAAGGACAAAGGAGGTTATAAAAATAGGGGATAAATAGCAGTCTGGGAGGAAAATACTTGCAACATAAAACAAATGGTAATGCTCAAAAACTATAAAGAATTACAAATATTTAGAAGGGAAAACTCAGCTGAATACTGGGCAGAGGCTACAGAGAGACATTCGCAGGAGAAATACAGGTGACCCTGTTCACATCGTAATCCAAGGAGTACAAATTAGAAGGGGAGCTGACATCTGACCACGAGAACATCAAAAACTATGAAAAGTGATATAAGTAAATATTCAATGGCAACAAAGAGGGGGCATATTCATGTATTATAGAGGAGGACGTATTGTACATTTTGAAGGGAAATTTGCCAGTATTCCTAAAGCTTAAAAATATACATTCCTCTGGACCCTACACTTGCATTTCTAGCTTCTGTCCTAGCCGCTAACGACAGCTAACTTTCATTAAGTGCTAGAATAATATGAACATTATAGTATAATTTTGATTCTTTAAATGTGTGTGTAAATTCACAGAAACAGGCAGAAAATGTGAACAAGTCAATCACGTACAGATACCAGAGGTTTCCTGAGGGAGGGGAGCCCACTGGGGTTCGGGGCAGAAGGGGTGAGGTTCAAAGGGCATTTCCATCTCCGTGCGTGTTTGATGACTACCCTGAGAATGTGTGCTCATCTTTCTCGTGGATAATTAAAGCAGGATGGGGGGAACGTTTTCCTGAGCAGTTGCTACGTGCCAGACAAAAAGCTATTACAGTGATCTTAGCTCATTTAACCCGACTTTATGCGATGATGATTATAATTATTACGACTACGACTTTAATAATAGTAAGGACAGCAAGTGTCAGTATGCGTAAATAACTTGCTGCAAATGCCTTGATGGGCGAGGCACAGGTGTGAGGCCCAGCCGGTCACAAGCCATGCTGAGGCCGCTGAGAACATTGTTGGGGGGCGGGGGAGAGAGCCCTCCCAGGGACAACCAGCACGTCAGGGCCGGCCTTACCGCAGCGGTCCCGGATGACCAGGTTCCGGCCCTCCTTCAGGTGTATGGTCAGCAGGTAGGCGAACGGGCTGGGGAGGTTGCTCAGG
Source organism: Macroglossus sobrinus (assembly GCA_004027375.1). Classification (NCBI taxonomy): domain Eukaryota; kingdom Metazoa; phylum Chordata; class Mammalia; order Chiroptera; family Pteropodidae; genus Macroglossus; species Macroglossus sobrinus. Next base: position 37,166 of record PVKZ01002101.1, read on the forward strand.
CCATCGCCAGCTTCCCCGAGCGCCTGCACGGACGGAGAAGCAAGGTAAGTCAGTGGTCCTGGGCCCCCGGGAGAGAATTTCAGAAACGCTTCTAAATTTAAAAAGGGGCGGGGGGCGGGAACATGGTCACTTGAATGCCTAATCTTAAAGCGTCACCACCCCCTCACTCTGATGACCTGGTCAGCCTGCTTGGTTGACCCGTTCCTTTTGTCTCTCCAGTGGGCTTCCTCCGGAAGCCAAAGGCACTGTGCTATCTATCTCTGCAACAGTGACTCCTAGAAGCATTGGGCAAGTGGAATGCCAGCCTCAGGAACAGGCGTACCATCGCTCGCTGTCGGCAGGATTCCTTATTCAGTCACTCACGGTGGAGTGGCTGCCACCGACACGGGGCCCACTTCCAGGCCCCAATGTGAAGTGTCTCCCTCCACTACCTCCAACTCCTCGCCCGCCCCCGCCGACGCTGGCACACCCCTCCACATGTCCTGAGCGCCTCAGTGCACGACCGCTCAGCCACTCGCCCGCTGAGCCCACACGCCCGTCCCACACACACGTGGGACTCGTCTGCCGCTGTCCAGTGCCACCCCACGTCCCGCACGCTTTTCCTTCATTCCCCGGCCCCGCTGCGGTGTCCCCCTCACTCACCCTCACATTCCCCCACCACCCCAGTGCCGTTCACTTCCCCCTCCTCTGGCCATAACGTCCAAGCGAGTCTAGTTTTGAATATGTATTAAATGAATCCAATTAAAGTTTTAAACTAGAGTTCTGCCAAAGTTCAACTATTTGTCTTTCTGACGAGAAAGGACAGATAGAATAATTTCTTGTTCAATCGATCGATCCTGCGGCTCAGTCCCCTCTGACCGCCTTCTTCTGAAAGTTTCCTCATCCATGTTTCAAAGCACTTCCAAATGGCTTTGTCTCCCCTACAGTCTCACTCGATTTCATAGCTGCTCTGTATTTTTAGAAGAATCTATCCCTGACTGACAAATCAATAGACACTGAATTAATCTTTTCCAGCTATAATTTGCAAGGCCTGTCTTTGTAGGTGGCTATGGTTGAGCATTCTTTAGAAATAAATGAGGCAAAGAAACACAGACCTGAACATTTGATAATATTTATATTATGGGCTTTAGTGTTTAGCTGTGTTAAAGGAATGTCACTCACTGATTGTTCTTCAAAATGCTGGGATGTCATAGAAGCACTGAGATCACCATTTCCACAGAGCTTCTGTAAATAAAAAGAAAAAAAATCACCTTGCTTTAAAAAAGCAAAAGAATATCACCCTACGAGGATATCCTCTATCAGGATTTCCTTTGGACGTCTGCCGTGTGCATGCTCAGTCTCAGGTGGCACCTGACTCCCTGCGTGAGTGGCAGGGCTTGGTAATTAAAGGCTGACTCAGTGGAGTCCACCTGGCCGAAGCCCCTGCCCTCTTAGTCACCGATCAGAGAGCAGATAAGGCCAGCTCTGCTCTCCCGCTGGGTCTCCCGGCATCTTTCACTGGAAAGCCGTCCGAGCTGTCCTCTGTAGAAACCGCGCGTTCACTCCCTCTCCTTGCTGAGCCCTATTCCAGTCGTGTGGGTCTACTGTCTCTTATCTCTTCAGCATTGGTTATAACAACCTTAAACAACTTGTTTGCAAAGACACACTCAGGAAAAGACAAGTAATTCTGAACATCATCGATGCTAAAAAGTGTCACTGTGACAAACTGTCTAATTCCATGCGAATGTTCAGAAACACGGCATTGACACCGTGGTGTGAAAGCGAATGTAAAATCCGTCGTCTCCCACGCAGCTCCCACCTCCGCCTTCCAGACAAGTGGGTTTGGCGCGCGTGTGTGATGACGCAGAGTCCTCAGTGGCATTTACGTTCAATGTTGCTCAATTAAAATTGATGAGAAGGTGACACAGTTGACCTTAAACAACAGGGGAGAGTCAGGGGCGCTGACCCCCGCAATGCGGTTGAAAATCTGATTCTTATCTGCAAGGATGCAAATTTATTAAAATGCAGCAGGATATGGGTAAATATTACATTAGTTAGAAAAGAAAATCTCCTCTAGTCACCAAGAACCTGAAGAGGAAGACACTGGCGTGAATGAACAACGTGCTCCTTTTGTGTACACTGAACTTGTGCAAATACAGCCCTCCACATGGCTGCAGGGCCTGACCACGAGGTATACACAGGAAGCCGAGTTATAAGCAGTCTAAGCCATTACTGGCTGTTTATACTGCAGCAGAAGGAGATGCACACCCACACCCAGGAGAGTCAAAGGAGAGAGAAGAGCTGACTGAGATCGCTCACATATAGTCCCTGAAGAATACTCCATTAACGTATACAAGTAAAGCGAACGATCCATATAACACACATTTACTTAATTACGTGACCCACATCTAGGTTATTGAGAATAGGAATACTCTGTGTCAGACACACACATAACTATAGGGCAAAGGAAGCAACAAAACACGCGAAGGGATTCAGATGCATAGACAGACCATCCAGTGATACCTGGACACAGCAAGAGCATCAAAACCACCCACATGGCACTTCAAGGTCAAGGCTGAAATGTCTGCTCAGAAAAAGTCAGGTCTACCAGATGACGAGTCTGCTCATATTCGATTTTTGCACATCTTTTTGAGAGATTATTGACCATACGATCAAGGTACACGTATTTAGTTTTCCCCTACCCCAAGATTGTTCTCCAATGGTGATTCCCCTGGAATACTAAGATACAAAACATGACGTGTGTGTGTGTGTGTGTGTGTATGTGTGCGCATGTGGACGTATACCCCACTCACTCAAGTAACGGCATAAAACAGTGCTCAGCAAATTACAGCCCAACACTAGTTTTTATAAAGTTCAAACTCTGAAACACAGCTGCACCTGTCCATTTACATATGGTCTATGGCAGATTTCACGTCACACCATACTCTATGCCCCTGAAAAATTTACTTAAAATTTATAACATGGGAGAAGAAAGAAGCTTAATCTTATGGATTGTTAGGAGGAAAAGTAATTCATTCAAGGAGATCTACTGAGTATCTTCGGAAAACATAATGGTACAAATAACTAAGATAATACTAGTAAGTCCAGTCATAATCTCAGCAGGGAGTCCTTGCTGGGGACTCGTGACCCACTGCCAGGGACAAGGCTAAGAGCCTTCTGATCTTCTAGCTTCATGGACGTGAAATTTAACTACTCAGTTTTCCTTTCCATCTGTCCGAGTCTTGTCCTCCACGCACGTCCTCCTTGAGCCTCTCCCGGCCCCCTTCCCAGAGTGACTGATCCGCTCCCGCCCAGCCGGAGGCCGAGCAGTGACGAGGGGCTGCCTGGCATTGTCCGGCACTTTTCCCACCAGCCGGTCAGGTCTCCAGTCCGTCATCAGCGCTGTGAACAGGAACCAGCGGCGACTTTGTTTCTTCTAAACACTTAACTGATTCTACAAGGCACAGGAGAGTACGGTAGTCCTGCCTTCATCTGTGGTTTTGCTTTCTGAGGTTTCAGTTACCCGTGGTCAACCATAGTCCGAAAATATTAAAGGGAAAATTCCAGAAATAAACAATTCGTATGTTTTACTTCGCATGCCATTCTATGCAGTGTGATGAAGTCAAACGCTCTCCTGCCCTTTCCTGCCTAGAGCACGAATAACCCCCTTTGTCCAATGTGCCCGCCTCGCTCAGGCTCATCCTGTGGGCACTGTATCATGTCAACATCATCACAAGGAGAAGGGTGAGCACAGGACAATAGGACAGTTTGAGAGAGAGGGAATACATTCACTTATTCTTATTATAGTGTATTGTTAGAATTGTTTGATTTATTATTAGTTATTATAAGTCTCTCATTATGCCTAATTTATAAGTTAAACTTGATCATAGGTATGTAGGTATAGAAAAAAATGTAGTCTATATAGAGTTCAGTACTATCCGTGGTTTCAGGCACCCACTGGGGGTCTTGGGACATACCTTCCATGGATAATGGGGCCCCCTTGCACCTTGTGTAACAGCTAGCAGGGTGAACGCTGTCTGTGGAGAGAAGTGAGAAGGAAGAGCAAGCTAAGAAGGAAAGACGGAAAAATAAACTACTCTCCTTCTGAATCTCCTTAGCTCTGTTTCTTTACATTTAGTGTAACATTTGGGGATGCCTTTAGACCGCACCCCACCCACCCAGGGCCCCATGTGTCACCGCCTTCTCCATCCCAGCTGAATTTGCCATGGCCCCACAGCACCTAGCAGGGGCCTGTGGCTTGAAAGCTCGCTGCAGAGACGACATGGATCAATATATTTCACATAAGCAGGGTCTGCAGGAAGGCTGGGGGAAGAATAAGAAGTCATTCTCTCTGCTTTGAGGAGCTTCCAATCTGACAGGAGAGGCCGGCTTCCAAACAATTAACACGAGGTGGTTGTGGCGTCTGCCACAGAGTCAGGCGCCCTTACTGCTCCCCAAGCCCCAGGTCTTGGTGGTGAAAGCAGTGAGGTGAAGCCACGAGACCACCTTTCTCCCACCGGAAGGCCTGACACAGTCGCCAAAGGAGACAAGCTGGTTGCCAGGCAACCATAACACCATATCGGCCTGACTGAAAGTGATAACACAAACCTAATCCAGTAATGTCAGTCAGAAAAAGGAGAGGTCACGCAAGGAAATCTCAGTAAAAGTTTGGACTTGCCGTTGAGCTCGGCAGCGAGAAGGGAAAGTGTGTCACAAGCTGTAACGAGTCCCGGCCTCACGGCTGGGCAGATCGGCCCTGATCCCATGGTCGTCATGAGTCAGCCTCAGAGCCAGACGGTTACTGTCTATACTGAAGCCTGCTGACTTTCTCGAGGCCTTACCCAGGGACACCCTTGCCCACGACCAATTTGCCTTCTCTGTCTCCTCTACCTGTTTCTGTCCCTTTCTCCTCTAGGGATTTCTACAGAAAGCAACAGTACTGCTGTCATGCAAATGAAGGGGGTGACTACACTGACTGTAGGAGCATGAAAAGCACCAAAGAGAAGGAAGGTTTCAGTTGGCTTGAATGCAGGACGTGAGTTTTGGTAAGAGAAGAATGAAGTGGATAACGGAGGAGGGAGATGTGAGATGGAGAAATAAAGATTTCATAGAACATGAAAAGTGAGAAAAGAAAAACAGTCTAACATTATTCACAGGGCTTTTGCTTGAGCGACTAGAAGCAACAAGGTGAGATTGCCGAGAAATGATGGTCTGTGTTTGGGGGGCCAGTCGGGGGAAAGAGAACTCTGTCAACCGAAGCTGAGACAGGGTTTCTGTGGGACGACCAGTGTGACAGGAGCCTGGGCTCAGGAGTCTGATGCATCCTTTTCTTACCGATGCATTCCTTACTCCGAACCTGCTTCATCCCATTTTGATGTGATGGCTGGTTTGAGCACGGGCTCTGACACTTCCGGGCACCACCCGGCTTCTGCCTTCTCACGTTCCTTCTCCTTCTTCCCTCATCTCTCATTTTCTTCTTTGCCTCTTTATTCCATTTCCCCATAACTGTAAGTCAACACTTCACTTCTTTTGCTGGCCCTGGCGGGACTGGAAAGTGACTAGAACATTCAGACGACATTGATATTTGGGGTCAGACCTCACAGCTGCAGGCCCAGCCAGAAATCAAGTCAGCACTGGGCACAAAACAGGTGAGACAAACCCCAGTGGCACCTGGACCACGGGCACCGCTTCCCCTACCTAACCTCCTAGGAAGCTGCAAACAAAGGAAGTTACACCAGGAGTACTTGGCAAACGTGTGATTGTCCTTGGAGGCGATTTCCTCAGCTTCTCGCCTCCCAAATTTAAGTAGCGTAGTGGAGAAGATAAGCAAGGGGGTGACTACCTTCTGTACCACCTGACAGACTGGATTCTCAGGTAGTGGGAGGGGCCGAACACTGCAGATCCCTCCACCCACACGGCAGGGAGTGGGGGAAGAGGACAGGAAGGAGGGGGTAGGCAGAACAGTGCAGGGGACTGCAAGTCTGACTAGCTACAGCCCAGTCCCTCCATCCTGTGCAAAAGGGCCACCAAGCGGGTAAATGACACCCAAGTGGCACAGGAAGAATCTGCCTTAATCTCTATCTTGTCTTTCCTAGGGGTAGGAAAAGAGAAGCAAAAAAATCTTTTGCAAAAAAGAAGGTTTTTTTTTTTAAATGGCCAATTTAAAAGGAAAAATAAAATTACCCAGAATAACCTATCCTTATACAGAACTCTGCTTATGCCAGCCTTTTCTTCATTTAGCCTGGAGAAGAGAAAATAACCACTATGCTCATCCATCTGCCATCACCGACCAGCCCCTCGGCACAGCCTACCTTTCCACACCTCCATCGCTCCAGAAAGCCCCCTAATGTTCCCCGCTCCCCCTCAGCTGTCCCACCTATACTTTAGGCCCATGTTCACCAAATCCCCTCACCTGTCAACTCCTACCGCTCTGTGCCAGCTTGGACACTGGCTCGATCCCCACGCACTGATCCCCTCTGTCTACCAGGAGACAAGGTTTGCATGTTTTGAACAGACAGTTCCAAATCTGTTTGCCTCTTATGCTACGGTTAGGGCTGTGCAAAGCTGTCTCCCACCAGATCTCAGCTCCAAGGCAGGGTCTCTCTCATCCATGTCTATGTCCAGTCATGACCTTTATGGTGCCTTTGGTAGAACAGACATTCAAATATTTATATTCAGCCCAGACTACTGACATGCTAGAAGAGTTTAATAGCACTGACTTACAACAGATTCTTCTAACTTGAGATGGTCAGTATGACACAGCCAAGAAGCCCACTCTTTTTTTTTTCTCACTAGTTAATAATCAATAAGAAGTAAAGATTAACCCTCCAGTCATTATTTAACACGTTACCTCCTTCATACTAAACTAGTTAATAATTCACTTAATTTACCTTTTGATTAGTAAAAATCTATATTTGAAATTTATAAATGCAGTAAAAAATCATAAAATTGTTATAAAAAGAATCTCATAAATATCAATGGTAATGGGGGAAAAAACAGGTAGTCATTTAATGGATAGTTTTCTTTCGACATAATAATGCTTCTAAAAGAATCTGACCACATCCTCCTCAATCCCATGCCCCAATAAAATTGAAATATATGACATATTTAATAGGCTTCTATTCTAAAAATAAAACCAAAAATCCCAGTTGAATAACCAGTGTTGTATGCAATTATCACTCTAACCTGGAACGCAGAAAAATTAACTCGTTTCCTCAACCCTGCAACCTACTTCATTGATCTAGAAATTTTTTTTTTAAATATGATTAAATAGATCATCAAATCACAATCTGGTGATTGAATTTAAATTAATCTCTTTCTAGAAATACAAGATTTGTCACATAATTACATTTGGCTGTTTTATCTTACGAAAATACTAATGCTTTGTAAAATCATGAAATTACTAAACACTTGTTTCCTTTCCTTTGGGGCATTTTTCTTTCTTTTTTTTTTAGAGAATGCAAGTGAAAGTTACCCACAGCTAATTGTGCGCGCGCGCGCGCGCACACACACACACACACACACACACACACACAAATCTGAAGCAGGAGGAAATTCAAACTCTTTGGCAGTCAAAAGGAGACACACATCCATCCACTTCTTCGGACTGGAAATATAAATGTTCACCTATGGTAGGCCTGGGCCACGGTGCAGAGAGATATAGAAACAGAGAGACAGACACATACTTAAGCCAATTCAGAGGAAAAGTTATGCTCTTCATTTCTTTGCCAGCAGATGGAAAAAGGAAAACTCATCCAGGGCTTTTAATGCCTTGAAGTCTCCCAGAAAGGCTATTAGTAATAGTTTTTAAATACATAGAGGTCAACCCCAAAACTAATGGGAACACTGGGTGCAATCAATATTACTGTAATTTAAATTCTGTTCAATGACATCCTCTCCATCCCAGCTAACCACGAAAATAACTCCTAACCAAATTTTCCAAGGGCACTCAATGCACTTAAAAAAGAGAGAGAGAAAGGAGGAGGAGCTGGGCCCCGCCCGGCCTCACCTCTGGCTCCTCCAGCGCCTCTTCTGGGCGGGGCCTCGGCGGGAGCAGGCCACAGGCCCCGTTGCTGGAAGCCCTCCTGTCCTCGGCGGGGGCCGGGAAGGGCTCCCCAGAGTCTGTGTCCGGCACGTGGAGGTGGCCCGCCTCCTCCTGGCTCCAGTCCAGGTCCTCCTCAGACTGCTTCAGGGAGCTGCTGCTGCTCTTGGGTAAGATCCCCGCGGTGGACAGGCTGCTGGGCACCGAGGTGTAGGACGACTGCGGCCCCGAGTAAGGTCGGCCCTCGGGGGCCAAGGCCTTGGCCTCCAGCAGGTCAGGGACGGAGAGGCTGAGGCGCCGGTCCAGGTGGTGATGCCTCCCCCGCTCGTCCAGGGCTTTGTCGGGGTGCTTTTTCACCTTCTTCTTGCCCAGGTTGAGAAACAACGGCCGGGTCCTCTGTTTGAGCGAGCCCCAGACGGTCGGTTTATCCAGATCCATGGCTGCATGAAGACCCAGAAGTCACTCCACGAAAGAGTGCGCCTCTGCAGAAAGCCCCAGGGAGTTCCTAGGACAAGAGCATGAGACGACAGAACGTGAGGACCCACCGAAGTGGGAAACGTGACTCAAAACCACGGTTTCCATCAAGGGATCCCAACTGAAACGCCTGATTGGTGATGTCCACAAATATCAGGAAACGCTTATTTATGGAACTTCACCCAGCATTTTATGTAGATTCCGTATTAGTGTTTATCAGAGAATAAAGAATAGATCATAATTCCCTCATGTGTGTAAGCTGCACAGAACAGGTATACAAACTACAAACTTACAAAACAGTCATATGTGCCCTCCCCCAAACAGTGTTCTTAGACGTGCTCGCAAACCTAACACACTGCTGAACTGTGGTCTCCTTGACCCTTGAAAGTGTCCCCCCTCAAGTCAACAATGCGTCCTTCAGAATAAATCCAAGGAACAATTAGGTTTGAAGAAAAGGCTTGTGAGATAAACCCAACTATCTGAGAATTAAAATATGTTCAGCGTTCCTCACCCCAGAAGACATTTAAGAACACACTTAAACGTGTTTGTACCATCTCCCAGCATATCATAAGTTCATAGATGATTGCCATAGACGTCCAAAGGGCTACGAGTTCAAACCTAACCCAGGTTCTACGAGCCATCAGTGCTAGAAGCTCACTCTCCTCACAAAACAAGACACCTATGCGACTGTACCTGCTAAACTTCAGCTTGCATTTATGGGAAGAAAAGAAGCTTTCTGCTTCCTCAGACCACTAAGAGCAGGACAGGCCTTTACAGGAAATGGCCCCCCGCCAAGGAGCCTAATGGAAGCTTCATTTATCGTGGTTTTAACCGAGACATCCTCCCCGGCTGCCTGCGAGCAACTGGCCACATGGAAAAAGAACAAACCCTTTGAATGCCAGCCCCAGAGGTTCTTTTTGAACCTGGACCACAACCACTCTCTGAATAAGAAACACAGCAAAGGAAAGAGGTTCTGAGAATGACAGCAGCGTAAGTCATCACCATGTGTATTGGAATTAATCAGTGACACAGACTCAAATGGTGTTTCTCAGAGTTCTCCCGTACAAATGTGATGAAAAGGCCTTGTTTTCGCAATCAAAATATCAACTCAAATGATAGTGCAGCAAGTAGTTATTATTAGACAGAATGTGTCATTACTGAGATATCATTTTCGTTAACCATCAAAGTATTTTTTTTTCTCACCAGTAGAAAGAAAATTTCATGCCACATCCTGTTAAAATGGGGAGGAGGGAGAGGAAAATCTAAACTAAATTTAATAAAAGTAAAAATCCGATGGCGTGTGATTAGGGGAAAGGATGAAGGCCAATGACATGTGACATGATTAGTCGGCACCCTGATAGCACGGGGAGAAGAATCCGTGCACCTGGGCATATTTAAGTGTGCTTGTAACAGAAACGGCCTTGTCTATATCATGCTATCAGGTATCTCCCAGTTGTGTAGCTATTAATATATTTCTTATATTTTCGTTGTGAATTCCTAGTGTACAGAAAACAACTTTTTTATACATGAATTCTAATTTCAACCATCTTGTTGAGTTCATTTATTAACTCTAAGGATTTGTCTCTGAATGTAATTTTTGGTTTCAATGTAGATTTCTAAATTATTTCCAAATAAAGACAGTTTTGTTTCATCTTCTCCAAAACACCTATTTTTTTTTTCCCCACACCAATCAGGGCTTCCAAGTCAATATGTAACAGTATATTGGTAATAGTTTGTATCTCTTATCTTTCTAATTACTTTTGCAAGGGGTTTATCAGTTTACTAATCTTTTTTAAAACTAACTTTTCTTTGTTGATTTTATTTATTAATTTATATTCTTATTTTTTACTATTTCCTTCTTTCTATACCCTTTGGGTTTGACTGGCTATTCTTTTAAAAAATTTTTTACATGGAAAATTAGATATTGATTTTCAGGCTATATTGTTTTCTTATTTATGCACCTAATGCTATAAATTCCCCTCTAAGCACTGAGTTCGTTTAATCCTACAACTTTTGAAATTTCACATTTTCATTAAAATTCAATTAAAAGTATTTTCTAAGTTCCATTTTGAATTCTGTGGCACATGGGATATTTTTTAGACGTATAGTGCTTAATTTCTAAATATATGAGATTGTCTAGTTACCTTTGTATTTTGACTTCTAACTTAGTTCGTCAGGATTAAGTCAGAAAAAAATTCCTATGTTTTCATTCCTGTACAGCTGGAGGCTTTCTCTATGGCACAGCTTACGCTTCATTATGCAGTTCTGAAGGGCCCTACAGAAGTCATATAACTGAAGTTGCTTGATTGTGTTGTTTAGACCTATGTTCTTCTGATTCTTTTTCTATCAGTAAAGAGAAGAGGACAGACACGGAGAAACAGTAACGATGCTGAGTCGACAGAACCCAGTAAAGGGAGTAAGACTGGAGAATGTCAGACTTGAGTCCATCTCAATGAAGGAGCACGAGAGCCTTTCGCTCCGAGGTCGGATGTCCATGGGATGTTCTCAGCTCCATCCATGTTTGAGCAGTTCAGGTGGAGAAGCCACGTTGGCAGCTGGGCATGTGACAGTGGAGCTAAGCGAGGGGTCAGGGTTGGAGATGGACTTGAGAGAGACTGGCATTCGGACGCTAACTGGAGGCACAGATGTGGGTGGGATTGCCAAGAAAAAGTATAAGATGAAAAGATGCAATGAGCTTTAAGGAACTCCAGCACGTAACAGTCTGTTCAAGCAGGATAAACTTGCAAAGGAGAATTTAAAAAAAAAAAAAAAAAAGCTAGCCAGAGGGGTGGGGGAGGGGAAGTGTGGCATCACCTATGACAAACTCAGAACAGAGAAGACAGCGGAAGGGCGTTTTAGAGAGGAAGTGGTCAAGAACACCAGTGCTGATTGCAGGCTGGTCTCCTCCAGCCCGGGGAGCCTCCGTGTGGTGCCTTACAGATTCCTGGTGATCTTGGTATGATTTGTTTTGGTGGCCTAAGGGGAAGAGGTTTGGAAGGAAGGGAAAAGCACAGATAATGGCATAACGGCACAGCTTCTCTGGCGACAGTGTTCCATCAATAATTATTTGTTGACTGAACGGCTATTCATCATTCCCCACCCCCATCCCCCCCCGCACACACACACACACCACACTTTTCTTGACTCTTTTATCAGAATAGTTATTCTCTGCCATGCAACCACAGACCCAAGTTCTAAAAGTCAAGCAACAAACAATTACGCAGCCTTCCCAGGACACACCGCGTGTAAGAAGGTAATGCGCTTCTTCACATAAAGGTGCTAATGGCCCCTGGTCAGGCCACAAAGAGAGCTCTTAGTCAGTTCCCGCATTAGAAAACAACCTCAAACGTCCTGCCTCAAACCAGCAGCGCATCTAAAGGGTTCTTTGTCTAGCAATCTCCTGCAGAAACAGAACCTCTGGAGTGTCTTCAGGACACCACAGGCAGAGGGGTAGTTTGAGGGGGAGATGTTAACGTCCAGTAAAATGCTTATGCCACTTGAGTTACTGCAGACCGCAGAAGCTATTTTGGGATAATAAATGTTATCAAAGGTTAGGCTAAAAACAAATGTTAGTTTAGAACAAAGGAAACCTTATTCGTATCTCCCTACAGGATTTCTGGTGTGAAACAGAGCATGCACAGTTGTGTGTATCCATAAGCCGCTAAATTAGGGCACATTTTTGAGAACACTAAAATCTTTCAGAGAAATGGCTGCACCTGCCAAAGCACGAAGGAAATTTTACATAAAAATGTCTACCTTTTAAATAAGCACCATAGTTTATCACTTCTAGAACGCCAAACATTTGTAAGAAAGATGGATGGATGAGTGAAATACTTTCAAGTTGGACTGTTTTATCCATTGAAACCATTTGTTTTGGACATCTCTTCTTGTTCAAACTCTAAACAATATCACTGTCAGACATACGAGTTAGAACAAAATTGTCCAGGCCAGAGAGAATAACAATATTCTTCATGCAGAGCTGAGCCTTATTGAGAGCAATATTACCGTGGACTCGGAATATAATGGGCTCAGTGGAAAACACTCAGGTGAGAAGATTTTCTTTAGAATTTTGGGTATATTAAAAGTGCTTAGAGAAAAAACTAATATGAAATAGTATGAAGTTGTACACAGAAGCACATCATCATATGCATATGAGCCTGATAAACTCAGTCCATATAAAAGCTGCCATATTCACATGTGACTGCTTATGGAAGAAACACTGAAAATTAATATCAAACATCAGTTTTCAGTAAGTCCTTATAAGGCAATCATTGAAAAGATCTGACTCAAGATACCCAAAGTTGTAGGGATAAATTTATATTATTATCGGCCTAAGATATTAATTATGCTTACAACTGAGTTTGATCAGAACTTGAAAATTAGTGAAATTTGAAATCAAGCCCAAATCTTTATAATGAAATCACTGAAAAGATACGACTCAGATAACCAAAGTGCTAGAGATAAATCTATATTATTATCTGCTTAAAACATTAATTATGCTTACAATTGAATTTGAAGAGAGCTTAAAAAATGGGCAGAATCTGAAATCAAGCCCAGCTAAGCCTAACTGCTTTAATAGGAGACATTTCAGTGGATGCTTTAGAAATAGCATTTGATTCCAAAGAAAGACAGTAACGTAGCTGGAGCAATTAAAAAGTCCTCATACTAATAGCTTAAACAATAATGTTAATTGCAGTGTACCACCGACTCATCCCCAGTCAGAACTAAAAACTGGCAAACGTGCTTCTCTTAAGTCCTAAAAAGCTAACAAGAACATCTTACATACAAAAATATTACGGTACTATATACTTGAAATAATAAAATAAAAATTTAAAAACAATATAGATATGAAAAAAATTATGAATAATTTTTTTTCCTTTTTCCTTTTTTCCTCAGGGCTCACTCTATCCTCTTATACCCTAAAAAGCAATTTATACTGAGCTGTTCCCTGAGTGACTACGGATTCTTATCAGAGTGGCACAAAAACTGCCCACAGGACATTTATAATCTACTGGTAAGAATTCAGTGGAGGGCAAGGCAATATGTAACATATACTCAAATATGTGGAAATAGAGCCGATGACAGTATTTCAGAAGGTGTCAATTCTGTAGTCTACACAAATGGAGCCAGTGAAGGGGAGAGCAAGGTGCAGAGACTTCCTCAAGGCAAAGGGAAGTGATGACGGCAAAATTTACAGTTTAAAAAGAGGAAAATGAAAGTAAGATCACATTCATACCATTCTACTTCGAACAATGGCTGAAAACAAACACACACACACACACACACACAAAACTGATGACACAAACTGCTGGCACAAATGCGGAGCAACCGGAGCTCGCATAAACAGCTGATAGTGACAGAAAGTGGTACAGACACTTAGGAAAACAGTCTGACAGTTTCCTACACAATGAGACATATTATTACCACTAGGCCCATTGATCCCGCCATTGGAATGTACTCAAGAGAAATTAAAACATGTCTATGCAATCACCTGTACATGAATGTTTACAAAAATTTTCTTCAATGTCATCAAAAACTTAAGACAACCCAACTTTCTATTAACTAGTGAACAGATTTTAATGATAGGGTACATGCAATGGAATACTACTCAGCCATAAAGAAGGGATAAACTTCTAATACTCAAAACAACACAGATGAATATAAAAGCATTATGCTAAATGAAAGAAGCCAAATGCAGAAGGCTATGTATACTGCATGATCCCATCTTTTATGACATTCTGGAAAAGGAAAAACTATATGAACAGAAATAAGATCAGTGGTTGCTAGGGGCAGGGGAAGGGGATTAACTACAAAGAGGACAGGGGGACTTTAGATGGGTGATAAAAGCTTTCTATCTCATGACTGTGGTGGTCATTATAGGACTGTCTCTGTCTCCCAATCTCAGACAACTGTATACCTAAAAAGGGTAAATTTCAGTCTATGCAAATTAACCACATTAAGCCTCATCTTTAAATTAAATAAGTAAACAAACAAACAAACTGAACCAACTGGATTCCGATCAGGTTACAAAGCAGTACTTCAAAACAAATCGAAATGGCTCAATCCACCTGAGTCCTGCCAGTGTGGAAAAAGTCACATGTCACAATGACAATCTTCAAATCTTACCAATCCTTCGAACATTACCAGCAGCGCCTTTAGCCCAATGTTTAAAAAATGCCTTACATCGTTCTTAATGAGGTATTACATTTACCTATTTGATTTTGCAACTCAAGTAATATAGTACAAACCGTTTTAAAAATCCTTTGAGAAGCAATAAATATTTTAAATGAATACTAAATGGAACATATACACACTGCAGCTCTGACTTCCATAAATCTTGCAGTCTTGCTGGATTTAACTTGCAGCGTGAAGTTAAAATTGAAGTTAAAATTAAGAGTAACTTTATAGACCATTGATCTTGATAAATGATGCTCGGCCGCTATGCTAAGCGGCAATTTCCTAGTCATCCCCCAAAAGCAACAGCTCATGTTAGAAGTTTAAAATAACAGACTAGGAAATGTGCACACACGCACACACACAGACACATGCACACACACCTACAAATGTGCGCATGAGAAGCGGAAACTAAAGCTGCAGTCTTCAAACAATTCTTTTCAAATGCAGCTCAGCTGGTTATGTGTACACAGCAAGGCCTTCCAGCCAAGTATGACCCTCAAAAAGTAGCCTCCTGTACTAAATGGCCTCTGACAAGGACCCGAGCCCCGGTGCAGTCCAAGCTTCAAAGTTCAAGTAAAAGCCGTACAGTTTACCTTCCCTAATGTGACCTGCGTGCGCCAGGTCTGTTTTGAAATTCAAGACCTAAGGTTTTAAAAAGGAAGTTCTATATAACACAGAACAACCTAAACAGTGTTTGCGTCAGCATCCCATCATCAAAGCTGTCAAGATTCACATTAAATGGGATAAACAGACCAACTAGTTTCATAATAGTTCAAGTCAGAGTTTGCTACCAAATTAAAAAAAAAAAAACTTTCCATTTTTGGAAGCTACTGAAACCTGAAATTCTGGATGAGACCGAGGCAGCAGCAGTAACCACTGACGGAACAGAACAGAACAGCAAGCGAGACAAACCAACAAGCCCCAGCACCTGAGCAGCACCTGGACAGGTGTGGTGCTCTACTCTGCTCTGCTCGGCAGGTGAAGGACGAAGAGTTCAGTGGGCTTCTTTTGGGACGTTAGCAAATGATTCTCCTTCCAGCCTTTCTGTGCATTTTGGGCTCCTTTTCTTGGTGCATTTTTACTGAGATCTTGCAAAGCTGTGACGTGCTCTAGGTGGGTGGGGAGGATGCATCCCCAGAGTGGACTGCACGTGTCCCAAGCACAGTCCAGGAGAGCCACGGGGCACATGAAGAAAATACTGGAACTTCCATTCAGACTGATCCAATGCGTCCTTTTAATTTCTATTTCTGCGTATGTTTAATAATATATGCAATATCGGTACCACAGTACATATGCATAATTTAGAAGTAATATGTATACTTACTTTGAGTGTGCCTGCTCAAAAGTATCTGCTGATAGGATGTATTATAAAAAAAAGAATGGAGAGAGCTTTTCTAGAGCACCTGAGGGGTTAAATCCTTTAATCTGTTGGCAATAAATGACTGGCAATACTAAGAAAAGAATCTGTTTTCCCGCTTTGGGCAATGACTATTTTCAGAACTGTGTCTCTTCTTTCAAAAAGAAGTACCAGGTAACGAACACAATACAAATAAGACAAGCTGAAACAGCCAACATGCCTGTTAAAAAAAAAAAAATGCAAGTGTGATGAAATAGGGTTTTCGGTAAGTACCGCTGTCACCTCAGCTAAAGGGTGTTTCTCTTGGGGATTCATTAAGCATTAATTTCGATAAATGATCTCATTTGTCTCTAGTTTTAGTCTAATGTTTCCAAACTACATTATGCACTGCTTCCATTTGCTTCCTCCAGCCCGTTCATATAATTTGCATTTTCAACAGTGGACACAGATGCCTTTCTGTGCACCCAGGTGATAGGCAAAGGTAGGAAAAAAGATTTGCATCTCCTTTGAAAGACGAATCACTCATAACGAGAGCAGAGATTCAAACTCAAAACATTAAAACAAATCCATTTATCCGGTGACCTGCAGCCTTGATTCAGCTGATTCATACCACAGAGGGAAAAGAAAGGCTCATGAGATTGGAGAGCGATGAAAACTCGATATGCAGAAATGACCACAAACATGCATTACATGGCAACGTTCCCAAAAGCAGCATGAGTTTTCTTTGTAATGCTCAGGTCACCCGAGTGACTGATTATACACTAAACACCGCTGCTGCCGATGCAAAACGTATGGGAGATAAGGCTGAATTTGGTCTGACTGACCGTGAACTCTGAAGGTTCCTCTTTCGAACAGACTCCTGGGATCAGCTTTCCAAGGCTGACCTGACCTCTTCTATATTCAATTCAGTGGCCGTATTGGACAGGGAAGCTGCTCTCTCGAAGCTCGTGTTCTGGTCGGAGTGTGTAAGCGCAGAGGGGGAGATGGAGCCATTGCACAGAGAAAGAGGTGACAGGAGAAGACACCTAAGTGACAGGAAGTAGAAACGTGAGGTAAAAGGATTGGGTAAAAGGATTCTGCGCAGAGCCCTCCAGCCAGCAGCACGCTCCCTGCCCCCTCGGAACAGCAGAGGTCAACACAGCCAGACCTGCAGGGTCTAACGGGCAGTGGGAAGAGACAGATCAGAGAAGGCGCTGGCCGCAGCCAGGACTTCAGACTCTGAGGGAGCTGGGACGTCGTGGCAGAGGGAGGGATGGGGAGCCGAAGGTTGGATGTGACTTGTTATATGTTTTAAGGGCCACACTGGCTGCTGTGGAGAATGTGTCCCCTACGAAGCAAGAGGCAGAAGAGTAAAACCAGCTAAGAGGACGAAATAAAAAATGCTTTTTCAGTTTTAGCTTTCTACCTGTTCAGATTTCAATAAAGTGGATCTAGAGCACTGCTGAAAATAATAAGCCCTCCACCACATCTCACGTTACCCACTGCCTGTTGCATCCACACAGAAAATAAGAACAAGGGAAAGCTATACTTCTTTTCAAAAGGTCCTTTCCTTCACTGAAAATCACATGCACAGAAAAGACACCAATCCCTGAGACAGTCTGCCTTCCTGACATTCAGTAGGGACCTTATAATGGCCTCCTGATCTAAACAAAGCCGTGAATATTAGTGCGAGCATTAATTGGGACTTGCATTTCTGCTTGAAAGGAGCCCCACTGTGTGCAGGGAACCAGTTAGGGCGAAGTTAAGTGTGTCATCAATAAAAGCTGTTACTCTTCCAACGGACATGGGGCAAGGGTGTATTTTATTCCCACCCTATGTCAAGAATTGTCCTGGACACTAGAACAGGACCAAGAGGAAAAGACAACCGTCTTCATGAGACATTTGAGAAAAGAAAATTCATCCTGCTAAAATTCAGACTGATATAGTAACAGAGAGACCAGACCAGCGGCAAGGTCGACAGAGAACTTCCCCCAAGATCACGCCATGGCTGGGTGACTGATGCTTGCATGCCAGCTCCCCAAAGTCCACTTCATTCCTCCTGCCTCCTGAACAAAGATTACTTGGCTACCCAACTGTTAAACTGCCTTGGCTTCAGGCCAGAGCCCAGAGCTGGGCCCAGCTTCCCCTGATTCTCCCTTAAATGCATCCAGCATGAGCCTAGAGCCCTCCCATCTCCACTCCTACAGAAACACCCCAGGATTCCTCAGGGGTACACTCTCCCTTTGCTGTACCACACATATGTTCTTGGAAGTCTCATCTAAGTGAGATGTATCACTGTCAGGGAAATTAGGTACAAATAAATTACTATCAAAGCATTATTACATCAGATGGTGTGATAAGTGCTATGACCAGCCGCTTAAAAAAAAATTAACAGTTAACTTTCCAGCCATCTATATCTATATCTAAATGATTATTCCTACCAGAGATCTCAGTTGTACAGAAGAAAACCCTCTCTCTATTACAAATAGTAACTAACCTAAAGAAAACTTATAATCCTGTATCTCTCCTAGGTCTCCAAAGTACTTGGTGACCAAACTTGAAAGTTAGTAGTCTTCCCAAAAGACGTATTTGAAATCATTTCTGCCAACAGTCTTGACAAGACTGATTGTCTCACCAGGAAAATGAGGGCATTACTAAGATCAAAATGTGAAGGACTATTTTATCAGTCAATGTTATCTACTGAATGTTGTCTTTAGAAAAAGGAGGAAAAGTATGTCATTAATCATTAGGAAAATGCAAATCAAACCACAAGATAACACCTGACACCCTTTAGCATGGTCATTATTTCAAAATAATAATAACAAGTGTTGGTGAGGATCCAGAGAAATTGGAATCCTTATATACTGTTGGTGGGGTGGAAATGAGAAATAGTGCAGTCGTTATGGAGAACAGTATGATGGTTTCTCAAAACATTAAACAAAGAATTGCCATATGTTCCAGCAATTCCACTTCTGGGTATACATCCAAAAGAAGTGAAAGCAGGGACTCAAAAGAGGTATTCGTACACCTATATTCATAATAGCTTTATTCTCAATAGCCAAAAAGTAGAAGCAACCTAAGTGTCCATCCATGGATGAATAGATAAAACACAGTATATAAATACAATAGAATATCAATCAGCCTTAAAGGAAAGAAATTCTGACACACGCTATACCATGGATGAACCTTGCAGACGTTATGCTAACTGAAATAAGGCTGTCACAAAAAGATAAATACTGTATGATTCCATGTCTATGAAATACCCTTCTTAGTCATATTCAAAGAGACAGAAAGCAGAATGGTGGTTGTCAGAGGCTGGGCAGAGGGGAGGCTGGGAAGTGGGTGTTTAATTGGTTTAGAGTCTCAGTTTTGCAAGATAAACACAGCTCTGAAGACGGATGGTGGTGACAGTTGGACAGCAATGTGAATGTACTTAAATACCACTTAGAAAATGGTTAAAATGGTAGATGTTATGGTTTGTACACTTGACCTCAATTTTTCTAAAAAAATTAAAAATAAGTTATAAAATTAATTTTTAAGCCAAGTTGGAGTGAATGTATTGATCTGTATAAAGCGATACCTTTTAAGAGGATGCATTAGGTAAAATAAGGCATGTGTTGCTCAGCAGGGTCAAACCTCGGGTGACCCTGGGGCCAGAGCAGAGACGACAAGAGCACCGCCAGGCTGGAGCAGGATGGACTGTGGTGAAGGCTGAGCCAAGCAGAGAGGACACGGCTTCCCAGAGCAAAGATCGCTCCTCACTGTCGTCAGGGGCTGTCCCCATTTTTTAAGAGCTTCTCCCGGCCCGAATGTTTACGTGAAATTTCCACATTTCTGTACACTGTCAGTCAATCGAAAGTCATCCAAGGGCCACTATTTTCAAATAATTTCCCACAGCCTCTTATGTCATTATATTAATACCAATGTATTGTTCTCTTTTGGATCTTTGCTAACACTTGACTGTGAGGACATTTTCTACTGTCTCTTACTCTATAAATACTCAGCACCAATTCACATTAAATGAAATAACAGAGACAGCTTTTTTTCCCAGAACAGATAATTTCTGTACTAAAATTGTTGGGGCTATGCTGTCGATTTTGCTATCTTAGTCCCTTCATACTGAATTCTATAAATAAGCATACAAATCAAAATGTATTATTTCAGGCCACTCTTCTATAATTTTGTTCTGATTTCATGATGTTTCTCTGAGTGACTTCACCTTGCAGAGCTCATGTCATTTAATACAAAGGAGGCAGAAAGACCCTCACTGAGCTAATAAAAGGAAAACTACTCAACACTCAGTCCCCATAGTAGGGTATAAATTCACTTAGCTAAACTTGTTTTTAAGGTTGTTCCATAGTGTTAGTTCTTTGGAGAACCCACTGATTTGCCTTAATGTGTTTTTAGACTTAGAGTATATTAAAGAAAATCCATACAAAAATGCATGGTCCACGGGCTTCTATACTAACTCCCAATACATGCTCACCACGTGAAATTTTAAATTACTCCAGGATCACAGGTGACAAATAGAACGTCCTGCACAGTTTGCACAAGGTGACAATCAACTTCGCGTAAAACATAAATGCACTGCAAGCCTAGCGAATTTAGAACTCATCCTATTTTAGCATTGCATTTGTAGACACAACCCATGAACACAAATAGAAACCACTAATCTCCATTAATGTAGCCATTAAAAATTAATTTTTTGATGCTATGCAGCCACCTGAAAAATGACATGATATAATTTTAAATAGAAAACACACAAACGATAAAATAGTACCTATGTTTGTAGTTCTGTAAAATGATATATTTGTGTGGATTAGATTGGAAGGGAACATGGAAAAACTTTTAATGGCTGTTTTTTTTTTTTCAAGGCATATAATATTTGCTTTCTAATTTTTTTATATTTTTGTTCTTAATTTTTATTCTGTATTTTTATTCTTAATACTGACAAGGCTGTTTGTGTAATAGTAATATGTGTCCTGATATTTTGTGTCTGTGTGTCTTTGCGTTTGTTCTACTCCAGAAGAAAGGAAAACTTCAGTCCGAAGCGGTCTTGGACGACGACTGGATTTCTGATGGCCAGCTCAGAGCAACATGGCAGCTGCCTGAAGAGCTATCACTGCCAAGGAGTCTGAGGCTCCCTGGGAAACGCCGTGTCATCAGCGTGAGTGTCTGCTCTGAGAGCTGCAAGGAGAGCTGTGACTTGTGCCAGGTGTTTGCCATCCTTACCTGGGCACCGATCTCACAACACAGGTCCTGCTGCAGGACCACGAGTGTCCTACGGTGTTCCTTAGAACTCCACCCAAGAGGCCTTGGCAGCTCAAAACATGACAGAGCTAACTAGGCCTTGTCCAACAGCCAGTGTAGAAAAGTCCACGGACACAGTTTTAGAATATTCTAAAAATAAAATCTTAACAATGAAAGTGGTCACTTCAATCCACATGGTGCAGACATGTGTCAGGGAATCATGACAGACATCTGCTTACCTTGTTTTATTATTAAGTTGCTATAATCCTACTCATTTTCCACAAACTGTGCTCATGTTTATGGTCTCTGTACAGAACAGAGGCTTCCAGAGGGGGACTGGCCTTGACAAGCCTCTGTCCACACAGCACAAGTGCTTAGCCAGCATTTTAAGTTTGGGTTCTGTATTTTACCTAGTAAATTTCTGCTTTCCTGCGAAGTTCTGTGTTACCACCTCTTTCTGTTTTGAAGGAGCTGAGTTGTTCTGTTCTGTCCACAGTGTTAATCAACAAGAAATGCAGAGAAACTGCCCAGGCTACTGTGGCAGAGTTTCCACCACAGACGAACATGAAGGTTCTTGATAAGACACCTGCACCCTTGCAAAGCCTCACCGGCTGCGTTTACTCCTTTCCCATAAATACACAAAACGATTCGAGCTTCACACGTGATTTTTAAAAAGCTAAAGAGAATCCATAGTTGAAAACAGTCAGACTGAGAGAAGGAGCCCTCATTTCCAGCAGGCGTCCTGACACAGCCGGGCAGCTTCTCGACGGTGTGAGAATATGACAAGCTAGTGTGTCCGCTACAGAAAGCTAAACCATCGAGTGAGATTATGCATGCTTCAGGGAGGAAAGGGAGGTCAGAGCGAGCTCCTGGCTCACCTCACTGGCCCGTGTAATTGGGAAGTAAACACAGAGGGAGCTCTCGTTAGGGGCAAAGTTCAGTGGACTCGGGTTTTGTGCAGGGAGGAAGGCTCGCACCCCCACAGTAAAGATGTCACCTGGGAGAGGGCCATCACTTCCAGGAGGCTCGGTCTCACCAGGGACAACAGTCATGCCTGAGTGCAGGAGAAGGCTGCAGCCCCTGAAGGGGAAGAAAAGAGGTGCAGCAAACGTTTGGGGTGAAGGTCTAGTGATTTTGTTCTTTTTTTGGTTCAGGGCTGTCAGTTATATAATCTGTTCTCCCCACAGATCAAACACCTGGCTCTTTCAGGTCCCAGATGAAGCCTTACCCTAAGCTCTAACTCTAACCCTGACTCTGACCTGACCCTGACCCTGACCCCAACCTGAACTCTGACCCTCTAGCATGAAGTGGCACTTCTGCACCATAATCTCTTTTCCCCTCTCCAACTCACTTCCCACCCCCCACGGTAACTAAGTCCTCTGAGGACATGGGAACGCATTCGTTATTCAGATCTGCATCTTAGGACTTAGAAGAATATCTGGCACATGGCAATTAAGTTTTGATGGGATGAATGTATGAAAGAATGAATGAATTCAGAGGCCAATTCCTTCCACTACTATCATGATTAAGTATTTACCAGAACTCCAACCTGCCCAGAGACCAGCAAATTCTGTCAGCCTAAGAAGTCTCACAGTTAAGCTCTTTAATAAATGTTTAATGATTAAGTCAATAGTGTTAGGTAATACATTTATTGCTCCATGATAAGGTGTGTGAACAGCTTCATGTACCGGATACAGGGCATGAAATTAGCAGTGACCACGAGTCCTGACACAACCTCAATGGAGGCCTGGGTTGTTACCACCTGGAGGCCTGAGCATGCCGTAGCTCCCCTCAGGTGTTACGTAATCCTTTCCTAAGAAAACAAACCACTCCTCTTATCTAAACCTTTACAAAATCATAGTCGACAAGCTGACAATGAAGCCCTTGACCTTCACCACAAGTGAAGACACGTAACTGATCCCTCTATCGACCGAGAACTGAAGGATCCTGGAACAGGGCCTGACCACAGAAGTCCACAGACCACGCCTGCCCTCTCTCCCATCGACACGTGAACTCCAGTACGCTGGGGTGCCGCTGAACCCGAGGGTCCTGGGAAGAACTGGTGTCCCTCCTCCAGCACGTCAGGGTCAAGACAAGGCAACAGGTGAGGCCTCCGAGATGCAGAACTGACTTGTGTGCACTCGATCACCTCTAAACTGATGCAAATGTCTGAACGAGAAAGCTGCTGCAAACACATTAAAATGAAACACACACACACACACACACACACACACACACACACACACACACACGGTCTTTCCTTGCCTGTGAGTTAAGAAAATACTTTTAAAATATAGATCAATGGATATTTCCTTCACTCATATACAATAAAGGTTTATTTGAAGAATGCATTTCTAGGGCTGTCAGTGAAGCATTCGAAACTTGTTGCCCAGCTCAGAGAACTTGTCTGAAAGTACCCGCAGTGGTGACTCACAGTGGGAAAGCAGTCGGCACACATTAGCATCTCTGAGGCATGCCATGAGGCAGCATCTCTCAGATGAAAAGATAAAAAACACTAGTATGCATATTAAAACCCTCTGTCTTTTAAAAAGGTCAGACTGATGTTTTCCCTCCACTCTGATTCCGTTGGTGCCACTGACAGCTCAGTGAAGTGGACGGCACCATAGAGCAGCCTAGACTGATGCTTCCCGAATGAAGTTTCCCAGTTTTCCATCATCTCTCACGCCATGTGCGCTGCAGCTCGTTTTCACAGACCGTCGGCTGAGAAAAGGCTTGATGTGATTACGACCCTCTGAACAAGTCTTCCCATGGAGCCACAATACCGCAAATGCATTTTTAAATATAAAGCAATCATCGTGTTCTATCACAAAAGGCAAACATGGCACCTTCTAGTTCACTAAAAGCAAAATGAGCCTCCCCACCATCAAGCTGACAAAAGTGGCAGCCTCTACACGTGGCATGAGATGCCCCAAGCGCTCTGTTGTCATTTAACCCTCATGGCCTTACTGGGTAGGTGGTTTAGAAGGCCTGATCTCACTGGTGGCATGGAAAGCTTGTCACTTGCCCAGTGTCACACAGTTAACATGGAGCCAAGACGAGATGTGGGTCCAGCAGCACAAACTCCGTGCTCCTGACCACTATACCACTGTGCCCCTCGGTCTCTGTCACCTAACTTCCCGCTGTACAGTATCCAGTCCTAACAAGTGCAGCCACGGGTCCTTCACTGAGTTCCAGGAGGCCACACGACACGAAGGAACAGTCATAAACAGTGCCCACCTCACCCCGGTGACCTCTACAAGCCTCTTAGGGTGGCCTCCTGCCCGTCCTTCCCAACTCAGGCCTTATGTTCCTCTCCTCTGACCCTAAACAGACCTGGCCAGCCTTTAAAATCCTCTCTGCTCCCAGGAGCGGAGGTATTGCCAACCTCTTTCCTGGACTTCAGACCCTTGTCCTAGCCAACTGTCCATCCAACACCTCTGCCATTGGGTCATCCAGACACTTCAGACTCCCAATGTCCATAAAACTCATCTTGATTCTCTAAAAACAGTCTTCTCCTCTAGTCCTGACTTATGTTACTGGCACCAGCCCAGGGGCCCACGGCACAGACCTCGGCCCCATCCCCAGCGTCCCCTCTCTCTCCTCACCCACATCCGCCTGGTCACCTCTGCTAGTCTCCTGGACGTCTCTCAAATCCTCCCACACCTCTGCTTCCCTAGTGCCTGAAGCCATGGCCTACGACCTCGTTCCTCAACCATGAACACTGAGCACTGCAGAGCAACTTCTTTCCTGTCCCTACGAATCACGTCTGTCTGGTCACTGCTGTGTTTCCTTCCAGCAGCTACCGCTAAGACTTAGCACCGCTGGTCAAGCAATACACGACTGACTGAATGAACGAATGCATGCACGAGACAGCGGGTACCCTCAGAATTGTGTTCTGCTCCTGCCATACACTCGATCTTTGTCTAAACACTTGTCACTGGAAGGGAGGTAAAGGCACAGTAACCTGAGTTTCACAACCACGGGCAAACCCTTATTGTACATGCTCACACACATACAGATATCTATAGCTGCACGGTCTCACTCACGCTGCCTGACATGACGGGGACGTTCCATCATAAAGTGCACAGAACTGTGGCTATAACGATTATTTATTTCAAAACATAAATACTGAAAATG
Source organism: Macroglossus sobrinus (assembly GCA_004027375.1). Lineage (NCBI taxonomy): Eukaryota > Metazoa > Chordata > Mammalia > Chiroptera > Pteropodidae > Macroglossus > Macroglossus sobrinus. The sequence continues at coordinate 62,560 of PVKZ01002101.1, forward strand.
CAAGTCACTGCTCTTCCAGATACCTTCCAAGACACAAGCGCACAACACACCGTCATCTCGAGCTCTCCGCCGGCCGTCAGGAGAGAAGCCCCCATGTAGCATCCAGACCCAGTCCCACATTCCAAAACAAGGCCGCCTCCCACGTCACGTGCTGGGGAAATCCATGTGAGCCCACAGTCACATGGGGGGGGGGGGACTCCCACGTTTAGCAATCACACTGTCATGTCCCTCTGTTTACGAAACTTTACAGATTTGCAGTAGGAGTGAATGGCAACAATGTTCTTCCTGTCTGACCTGGCATTTTATCCCTAAAGGAAAACTTGCTAACTCCCAGTGATGAGCAAATGACTAAGGTTCTTAAATAAGGCCGTTCCCAGAAGCCTGGGGCCTGCCCTCGGGCCTCCCCGCAATACCCACCACAACAAAGACGGGGCAGCGGGCAGCCTCTGCAGGGCGGGATGCAGCGGAAGGCGCTAGAACCACGAGGCCTGCGCTTAAATCCTTACAGCTGCTGGAAAGAAACCTCCCTTCTCTCTGGACTCAGGTTTCTCACATTTAAATGGAGGTGATAATGGCCCCGCCTGGTAGGATTATACTAATGATTAAAAGAGTTCATCATGCTTAGCACAAGGCCCGGCACTGTCTGAGTGCTCAGTAAATGATAGCGATAGTGACATAAATTACAATTACCATAACGCTACATCAGCCCTGGAATTAACCTCTCTCCAGTCCTTCCAGCTCTACTGGGGGTCTCGTGCCCTCCCTCCCTGTTCCCCGAGATACTGTGAGCAAGCAGTTCCTGAGCCTCAGTTACAGAATCATCTGGAAGGCTCCTTAAAACTCAGAGGGCTGTGTTTCAGACACAGAGCCACCGGGGTGGGGCCTGAGGACACACGCTTCTGAGGACGTGTTAGAAACGGGCCGCAAGGACATGCTCAGAAACAGTGACAGGGGCTTCGCTGAACCCGGGGAGGAGAGTGGGGGTCCCAACCCGCAGGGCTTCCCGTGGCCTCCACACAGCAGAGCGCCCTTCCTGGACCCCTCCCTTTCAGCAGCCCCACCGGCAACTCCACACTCAGCCCAAGCACCGGGAGCTCCAGGCCTCCCCACCCGCACCCACAACACTGGGCTGGCATCACTGAAATCAGGCCGGAAGCTCCTGGCAATCGGGACCTTGCCTTACTCATGCCTGGGACACTGAAAACCATCAATAAGTGGTGGCCAATAGAATGAAAACCGGAAGAGCTGACAGCCCAAAGCATCCCCGAAGAACCAATGGAACTGGAAGGTCTTGGAGACCACCGGCTCAGGGGCCTTCATCTCAGACTGTTCACTAGACACGAAGTGCCCCAGGCCCCCAGGCGCCTTCCCAGCCCAGACAGCAGTCTCTCCTGCATTCAGTGGACCACACATCCTCTGCCTGCAACCACCCCGTTCCTCTCGGTCTCTGAAGGTCAGGGAGCTCAGCTTCTGGCCACTCACCCGCACGGGCCCCTACCGCGCGCCACAAGCTGCTAGAAGATGCTGCGTGCTCTCAGGTCGGGGTGGGGGAGCCAGGCTGCAATCAGGAAGCATCTCTTTGTAAACATTTCTGGTAAATTGCCCAAAAGGATCTCAGCAGACTCAGAAATCGACAGCAAATCGCTGTACTTTCTCTTTCTCATTCGAAATCACTATTCACTTTCATAGCTAATTTCCTATTCTTTTTCTTCAAGAGGATCCCCAAACTGCTTACCGTTCAGGTCACACAAAATCTGGATCTGCCCGTTTCACACTCCCTATCTACCCTGGTCCTTGGCCCTTCGGTCTTCCTGGGAATTCCTCTTAAGTCATCACCACGCCCTGCTTCCCATGACAGCATCTTAACCTTAACCGAGCCCAGCACTTTCACGAACACCTCTCGGCAGGGTCTGAAATGCTTCTAAGGAGAAGTGCAAGGTGGATTGTCAGTTTCACTGCCAAAAGCAGGATCCAGGCGGAATGTCCTACCTGTTCTCCCCCAACACGGGCAAAAAGACTTTCTTCAGCAAAAAGCACTTTCTTCAACACCTTCAGCTACATTATATATAAAACCCCTCAATTGTTGTGTGTAATTACTAACAATGACAAGGCAGGTTTTAAGCAAGCAAGTGCTCTCCATGTCAAGAAATAGTATTTAAAATTCTAGGCACTGTTTTCATCCTCATTCTATACTGTATAATAATTTTAATTTGAAAATCACTTTTGTGGTTTACAAGCACTTAAAGAAATTGTCAGATGAGTTGTTAGGGTTCATTTACTCAAAGGCTAAAGTAGGAATTTTAGGGTTCTGAGCAAGCACACTGCCATACTCTACATGTCCAGAGAAAATTTAAGAAAAAAATCGATATATCTTTTAAAATAAATATTAGCTATAGTCATTTATGTGTGATTTTAGATTTATACACAAACACAAAGTCCTTTCTAGGTGACGACAGTGTCTTCTGTTTACCTGGGAGCTATGTAAAGAGATCAAGCAGAAATACATTAAAGCACATGAATTTAAAAAAAAAAAAACTAGCTGTTAGTTCAATGTACAATACGCAAGGAATACATATATGGTTTTACTAATTTGCCTCACTTGGATATGTCAGGTGCTTAAAATATGTTAAGGAAGACACACAATAAATTTCATATTTTGAAGTAACTACATCTTCTTGTCCCAGAGTTTCATTCTACTTGTTTAACCACACAAGTAGAGTAAAAACAGTGCTCATTTTTTCCCTGATGGTTACTTTAACTGCCAGGATGTGGATTGTTTTATGAATATAAACTCTTATTTCCAGTAAATTGGGTTTATTCTATCTGTCTCGCAGCTGCATGCAATGGCGAAAAAGCATGAGACCTGCACTCAGAAATATCCACATTCAATTCCCAGGTCCGCCAGTTTCCTTGAACAAATCGCTGGATTCTTCCCTGCCTCGGTTTCCCATCTGTGCGGGGGCGGGGAGTGAGATCTAGTTTGTATATTTCGTGGAACTAGATAAAGTGCCTCCCACGGTGCCTGGCAGAGCTGATTCTTAAAGGCCTTATTTTAAGGATGGTTTTGATAATCCTTGTCACTGGATGGCAGAGCCAGCTAATGACAGATGTTCTTCACAGATGTACGTCCTCCCTGTATTTAAGTGCTTATTACCAGGGCTTAACCAGGAGCCGCGGGAGCAAAGGCACAATGTGCCACTCGTCTCTCTCTAAACATCCACCTACGAAGACCGGTGCCCTAAAACTCCCCTTTCTGTCAGCACCGGGGCTACCAAACAAGATGCCAGCCGGGCTCTCCCAGACGTTCCCCCTTCACAGGTGGGAAAGAAATGTTTGTGAAACTGGAAGGCTGCTGACCCAAGTGATAAGTGAATACTAATGGGTGTCACAGGCACGGACCTGTTTGCGAGGCCGTGGGTCACTGGGGCAGGTTTTCTGAGGTCCCAGCGTTCCCGGGGAAGCTGTCTGGTGACTGTAAGTGCCTGCTGCCCATGTCACATCTAGAGCACACTCACGGGAGCATCTGGATGCGGCTGAAACCCTCTGACCCGCGCACAGTTCTTTCTGACGTTAGAACCCGGGTAAGAGAAAAGCGACCACTGTCAAAGGCCACCAGCGGGCCATTTGCATTGCAAATGGACAGGGCGCCGGGGAGCTCACTGCGGAAGCAATTGCTCCTCAACTTCGCCATCGTCACTTTTTTTTTTTTTTTAATGTGACCAGACGCTGGAAACCGCACAGCTTTAAGGCTTTCTGCTACTGCGCAGGGACGCAAAGTGGGATCCGAGTCCACGACGCGAGCGCACCGAGTCCCACCCAAGCGCGGGGCCGGCCTCTGCCAGAGTCCCTGCGGCCCGAGGAGACCCAGTGCGTGCCCCGTCGGGTGCCAAGAAGTCCCGGGGCAGCCCGCGCCGCGTCCCCACTGCGCTCTCCGGCACCTCACCCCCGGGTTTCCGCCTCCCGTGCTCCGCACACCTTTCTGAGCCCTGAAGTTTGGGACCCCGGAGCAGCAGCGCCCCGGAACCCTTAGCCTGGTCCCTCAGAGTCCCCCACTCCCCACTTCGGTGGGGAGCAGACACCCGCCCCCAGGAGAGGGCAGGCAGCCGCCCCGGAGCCCGCCCGCGCGCCCGGCCAGGTGCGCCCGGCCCCGCCTCACCTGTCCGGGGCGCAGAGGGGGCCGCCGCGCGCCCCTCGCGTGCGCGGGTCCTGCAGTCGCCCCGACCGCCGCCCGCCTGCGCCAGGAGCAGCTCGGACGCGGCGGGGGCCTCGGCGACAGCCGCGCGACTTCCTCGGCCCCGCGCCGGCCCCGCCCTCGGGGGAGGAGGCGGCCGCGTCACCTGCAGCCGCCGCCGACCCGAGCGCGGGCGCGGGCGCGGGCGCCGGCAGCTCCCGTGTCGCAAGCCCCGCCGCCGCGCTCTGGCCACCTCGCTGGGCCGCGCGGAAGAGGTCACTGGCCGCCCCGTCCTCCGGGCTGGCTCACGGGAAAAGGAGGCCGTGTCCAAAGAGCATGGCAGTGACGAGGGGAGCCCGGTTCCCCCGCGTTTCAGGTCGAAGTCAGGAAAGAGGAAGAGTGTGTCTTGCCAAGTTCAACTTGCTTGATGACGTGTCTTCGGCGAACCTCAGCCCAGTGCGCCTCGCACCTGTAGGTCCCTGCAGATCGGTGGGAAGAGGGCAGCCTCCTCCTTCGCCACCGTGACCCTGACAGGAGGTTATCCCCGTGCCAGGTGCGCGCGTGGCCTATGACGTGATCCTGTTTAATTTTCTGAAATTTGTGACACGCTTCATAGCACCCCTGGTTTCAAATGAGGAAAATGGGGCTCGGAAGCGTGAAACACCCCTCCCACCCCCATCAAGTTAGCGCAGAGCCAGAGCAACCCGAGGCTTGTGACAAACCTAGGCTTTTTCCACGGTGCCTTTCCCAAAGGCTGCGCCCTACCTTGGAGAGCGGAAGTAACAGGGGAAATAAAACATCAAAGGAAGAAGAGAGAGCAGTGAGGAGGAACAGCAACCATACCTTTAAAGCAGACTAACAGCCGGATTCAAAGAGTCAGCTAACCCACAAAGAAAGCCTTTCCTTCTGCCTCCTGCCGCAGTGGAGTTCCTGTCCTGTGGTTCCAGCGGCCAAACCACCAGTGAAAAATGACTAACAGCATTTTTCAATCACTGAACGCTACAGAAAGTGAAACACCTAAAGAGGCAGACATCTAAGGGCATGCCTCCTCCAGCTCCTCACACTACACTTCTCCGGCCAGATTCCGTGAGTTTTTTGTAATTGTCCGAACATGTTACCTGCCTCTTTATAATACGTTCTATCCAAGGAATAGTCTAACAACGCAGTTGCTTTAACCGGTGTAACTTCCCTGCAAAACCCCAAGCAGCACTGACCACAGCAGCTGGACTCATATATGTAGCTGGAAAAATGTTCGACACACTGTTGTTACACTGAACTTCTTAATTTAAACAAATCTTGAACCAAGTCTTATCTGAGGGCACTGTCAGCGCGCCATGAGCAACAACAGGCTATCTGGCCTCTGAAGAAACAGCCCATCATCATCACGATGATTACAATGGAGATCCACACTCTGCACACGCGTACTGGAGCCCCACCAGACGTGAGGGCTTTTACAGCCTCGGCGACATGCATGGCTGCGTAGAAACCCATGTCACCAGTTCTTTAAAATTTTAAATGGCAGATGTGCCATCTGTGGGTCCGATGTGCTCCTTGCTGTCACAGCTGATGCTGCTGTCATATATTTAGAAACACTGCGGTAGAGGTATGTCAGCAATGTCACCGTGCCTGTTTGAATGAGCCAGAGCAATTTCAACAGGACAAGCTACCATTGCTGTAGTCACTCATGGGGCTGAAGGAGGCTTCTCTAAAGCAGAGAAGACCCAGCCTGTTAACGCGTAGGTGTGAGGGTTCCGACGCGCTGTGCTCCTGGGGAACAGGACGGGCCTGTCGTGTCATGCCACCAGAGCTGGCCACGCAGTCAGTCCGGTCCGTCTCCAACTGGAGAACGCGAGGCGAACCTTAGGGGTGGAAGTCCCTTGAACGCCCAAGGGGAAGGTTTCTGAGATCTGCTAACAGTGACAAGAGCTTCACACCCGGCATCCCTCATTATGTTACTCCATTAATGCTTCTTATCATTTCTGGACCAATAAAAGCTGTGGTAGAAAACTTGAGATAAAAACATATAGATCTAGACCCACCAGGGTATGAGTCAGGCAAAATTGTGTCCATTATCTAAGTGGCAGATATTCACAGCGTGTTCTAAAGAAACATATGTGCTTTGTTGATGGCACTGAGAGAATGGCATTCCTTTTATTGTTAGTGCAAAGAGTTTTTGTTATTATATTTACTCATGTCTTTTCTTTTCGTATAATTGATTGCCATGACTAGCTACAGAAAGCATATTCCCTTTCTCTAGTAGTAGGTGCGGAGAGACCAAATTTAGTGACTCATTTAAGACCAAACTCTGCCACTTCACTAGCTGTGTGTTTCTGCAGGTGATCGGTAGGGTTTCAGCTTCTTGAACAAAGGAGTGGCCCTCACAGAAACAAGTCTACTTTCTAATTACTCAGACAGAAGATTTGTTACAAAGCCTTTCTCTAGACGACAACACTAGTATTTGTCTTATTAATAATAATCCTCTCTAGCAAATTATTTCAAATACCTAGACATACTCTGGACATAAGCTAATTAGCTTAAAATGTTCACAGATAGTAAGTCACTCATAGTTTTACTTTTATATGTATTATAGATTTTATGGGCAAGAATTTCCATGGCCAGGTAACAGTTGCTTTAAAAAAGTGAAAATTCTTAGAGACATGGAGAGTGAATCTAAAGAGACTCTGTCCCCCATTTATAAGATAGGTAAAACCCAAATTCCTTTTTTACGGGGAAGCTTAATCTTGCTCAGGGGTACTCCCTGGCCACCAGGCTCAGCTGGGGGGTCGGCTAGTTGAATGTGCTTGTCGAATGGGATGTTGCTCAGGTGTCGCTGCTTTTAAAATTCTGGTGCTTGTTCTAAGATGATCCCAGGCAGATGTTTCCAATCATCTCAGGAATGCAAATCTAGGCTTCCCCACAGCAACTGGTTTGTTTGCATGCTCTGAGTTCCACAAATAACACAAGTGAATTGTTTTCAGCTCTGATTTGACTGCTGGAACGCTCAGAGTGGCCTGCGTCTGTCTAATATGCAGAGATGCTTTTCTGCACATTGTATAATAGAGTTGTAGTTTTCTACCTCATTTTCCTAAGTCTGAGATGAAACTAAAGAAATTTTCAAGACGAGTATGTTAGGATATTAAGCAGTTCTCCATGCAATAAGATATACGTTCATCGATTCACACAACTAACATTGATGAAGCCACTGCAACTTAGGCCACAAAGTGAGATACCCACAGGGGCCAGGACGGTAAGATGAACCCAAGCCTGCGGCCACGCATTCATTTCAATGACTGTTAACTCTCAGTGGGCCAAGGAATGCATGTGGCCGGAAGTCAGGTGGCCATCGGTATCCCCTGATCAACAACGCGACAAGCTCAAAGGCGAATGCTATAGCTGTGAGACAAATAAGAAATGACAGCTCCAGCCTCCAGGGGCTCCCAGGTTGGTGGAGGAAAACACAGGGAAACAGATAAGCACAACAGAGTGCCTGGGGGAGGAGGCTCCCAACGCAGCACCTGCAGGCCCAGCCAGGAAAGTACAGTCACGTACAAGAGATCAGGACAAAAATGTAAAGGGCACTAACAGGACCTGACTCTGTGCAGCCCCGGGTGCTGAGAACAGGGAGCTCCGTGGCGAAACACAGCCCGCGTCACGGTGAGAAGCACACCCCCAGCAGCAGGAGGATGGGGGCAGTCCCGGGATCGGAGCCTGGCCTGCCTCACAGTGTTTCCATCACTGCTTATTCAAGTAATCAGAAAATTAAAATGTAGACGCACAAGGGGAAGTGATTACAACACTTCTGGATGAGGACATGGACGAATTTGGGGCTTGAGGTCTCCAGTCTATCGCTGTGACTGTTTGGGACATGTAATTTGAATAAGTTTTAATTCATCCAGCCTCCAATTACTAGCTATAATAATGACCTACGGAGAAAGTACTGAATCACTAATTAATGGACTGAAAAGTAGTCACGAAACACATGGGCTTTATTAAGTGCGTAATAATAATATTTTCAAGCCAGCTTGGTATATAATTACCTATTTTACAGAATTCTTAGGTGCATCTTTATAATGCCTATTGTGGCCACGAAGGAATGGGCCGGCATTTAAAACGCTTGTGGGGACATCGTCCTGCTGCCTGCTCCTGTTCTGTGTGGCTTTGAAGTGCACACCTTATCAAGGTGCGCTCCGGGAGCCTGTGTTCCCAACAAGCTGGAAACTTCCAGTCACTTTAGGATGAAATGTGGCAGGAAAATAAAGGACAGAGTTAGCAGCACCCTGAAAAGTGTGACCAGGCACCTAAAGAGAGGAAATTAAAAATGAAAAAGCAAGTGATCAATGAACAGTGTGGGGAAACGAGCTGGAATTTAAATTGCCTAGGCAAAACTATAAACCATCGGGACAGAAAATCAGAAAGTGTGAAGACAGATAGGATGGACAGTGAGTCAAGTACAATCAGAGTGAGTGCGCGCTGCATGCAGCATCATGTAGGCCAGACGAGAAAATGGATTTCTCTTCTCTGCGATCACACCTCTCCCAAGATGCAGCCGTCACTGCAGTTGTTGGAAATGCAATGCACTCCGCTTACTGCAGGCCTACCTCTGGGCAAGGCTTCCCTTTAGGTAGCCTGTGGGGACAGCATGAGGCCTGTGAGCATCCGGGGAACTTCGCTGCTGGCATTAAGGATCCCACTGCTCACGCTGACCCACCTCCAACACAGACCCCTCAGCACCCTTCCACAGCAGAGGTGCTTCTGACTCTGGCCACAGAGGAGCGGCGTCCCCTCCTATGCAAACACCGGCTGGGCTCGGGGCTTTCATGGGCAGTCGCCTCCCACAGGGAGACGCTGCTGACTTTACGGTGGAACTTCCATCCTTACCCACAGCTCTGCCAAGAAAAGCCGAAAAACACAAATTCTTACAGATGTTGGTTCGCAAAATGGTCCCCTTTCACGAAGGGCAAGGAGAGAGTTAAAGCAGAGGCAGCCACTCCAGACTGCTAGGTAGCAGGTAAGAAGCAAGAGAACTCATATATGAGGCTCCAGAACCTTAAAAGTTTGCGTAGAAGCCTTAAAGGGGTTCAGTCACGTACACTGTCAGGTGGTCTCTGTAACCCACTGCTCTCGCAAGGCTGCATCCTTGGACTTGGCCCCCGCTGCGGGAGCTGTGGGCAGAGGTGCATTCCAAGGAAGGAGCGGGGCGAGGGGCCTCAAACTGCCGAGGTCTAGCTCATGGGTCAACTGGTGGTCACATCCTCTCCACGACTTCCTCCAACAGCGGCGTTTTTAAAAACAATGTTGAAATGAGCACGCAGATGATGCAAAACCACCTCTCCCGATGGCGGGGGACCTGGGTGTCTGAGGCACAGCTGGGTGTCCTTCATTTTGACACTGGGGCCCCGCGTTTGCCCAGGAAGTGTTGTCACGCCTTACAGGGCTTGCCGGGGAGGGGCGAGGCATGACTTAGCAGAGTCTCCCTGCAGATTACGGGAAGCCCCAGCGTTCCCCTTCGGCTCATGCAGGGATAAACCAAGCGCCGTTTACTAGGACCAGTGGTTTTTCTGGTCCCTTCCTGTTTGGAGAAGGATGTTGACAGTAGAGCACGCCAGGCCCTGACTCACGGACGGTGGAAGATGCCAGGCTGCGGAGCAGACGGCCATACCCGCCTTCTAAACTTCGGGCTCTCCCCCTATGACGAAATGCTGAACGAGATCCAAAAGTGTTCTTAAACATCCTGAGAAATTACCGTGTGTGAAAGGCTAATATCACCTGTGCTGTCACGTGGATATCCTGTACCCCACACCCTCCCTGATAGGAAGTGACACTCATGGCACTTTGCCCAGATGTACCTACCCCCAAAATTAGACCCCAGTCTAATCAAAAGAAAAACAGCAGAGCAACCCAGACTGGAAACTATTCTGCAGTGCACCTGACCTTGAATCTGTCAAGGTCAAGGTCAGGAAAACGAGGAACCTGTCAGACCAGAGGAGAATGCAGAGACCTGGCTGCTCCATGTAATCCGGTACCCGGACTGGGTTCGGGAACAGAGAGAGCCCATTCATGGAAAAACTGACAAAATCTAAAGAAAGTCTGGAGTTTAGGTGATAGTAAATACCAGCGCCAGTTTCTGGGTGGTGACCAATGTACCACGGTATTTTACGACATTACCAGTGCGGGAACCTGGATGCAGGCTTGTTCCGTGTACTGTCTGTCCCCCCCTCACTGTACCTGAAGGTCCTTGGGAGGCAGTATACTGTATAGGTTTAGTACTCGTCTTTGGAATCGTTAACTATAAATATAAATAATTCCCAGTTTTCCATCTTCCTAGCAGGAACTCCGAGCATCTCTTTAATACAATTAGGTACTAATAACTAATCTTCTAAGGTGGCCGGGAGGATTTCACTGTGACAGCACATAGATACTCAATAGATGTTAATATTTTTCTCATTAAGGTGTAGGAAAAATATGTGTTTCCGTGGAAAACTGTGTTGCATATCTACAGCGAATCCTTCCAGACTGTCTGATTTTAGACTTTCACTGTCTTTAACTGTATTCCAACTCTGGTCAATTTTTGATAATTAATAGCAATGCAAAATAATCCTTGTTTGTAGTTTTACAAGTGAGTTTCATTTATTATCTCTCTTGTTTCTTCTGTTTTCTATTTCATTTTGATATTTATATTTGCTTTCTTCTACTGATTTTGGGTTAAATGTGCTCTTTCTCCAGATTCTTGAAAAAGAAACTTAAGTCACTGACTTGCAAAATTCATTCTGTTTAATAGAATTGTTTAGTACTATAAACACCACTAATGTTTTACAGCCATCAACAAATTTTAATGTTATAATTTTATTTTCGTGTGATGTTTAGCTTCTGTATTTTAGAAATTTTCAAAACATCTCTTTTTGAATTCTAATTTAATTCTAAATTTATCATAGAACATACATTCTTTGGATGATTAGAATGTTTTTCAGTGTTTTAAGATTGCTTTCTGGCCCAAATTATATCTTTATAAATCTTCTTGCATAGTTGAAAATAATGGATTGTTTTATACATGTCAAATAAATCAAGTTTGTTAATTTAGTTCAACTTTCCTATATTCTTGTTGATTTTGTATATGCTTATTCCATCAATTGTCGAGAAAGGGGTATAAAAAAATCTCTGAAAATATTTGTGAATTTGTCTCTTTTTGTAGTTTCAGCAGATTTTGTTTTATAAATTTTAAAGCTCTGTTAGGTACATAAATGTTTTGTCTTCTTGACATTTTTATTATCATGAAATCACCTCATTTATCACTATTATTATTCTTTGAAATAGCACTTTTTTTAGTGCTAACATGATATATTTTTTATCCTTTTATTTTTATTTATTTACATCTTTATCAAGTTCATTTCTCCTCGGCAGCATATACGTGGGTCTTGCTGTTTTAGCTAATCTGGCCTTTTGCTTTTTAAGAGAGATGCTGGGCTATTGGCTTTCAACGTGATCATCGGTATGATTAGGTTTAAATCTATTATCTTGTTATTTGTTTTCTACTCGTGTCATGTGTTCTTTGCTCCCTCTTTCTCTTTTTCTACCTTCTTTGGGATTACGTGAACATGTTTTTGTGATTCCAGATTGTCTCCTCTGGGGCTGATTTGCTGTATTATTTGTTTTGTTATTTTAGTCATTCCTTTAGGGCGTGTCTTGAACTTAATGTACTGTCAAGCGATACCACACACGTTGTATGTGGTATAAAACCTGTAATAACACACTTCCACTTCCCACTGCCTGACTTATGTGCTATTGTTACACATTTTACTCACTAATAAAACTGGGCAAAGGTAAAGATAAAAAGAAAGGAAGGAGAGGAGGAAGGAAGAAGGGAGAGATACAAAGAAGGAAGGAAGGAAGGAAGGAAGGAAGGAAGGAAGGAAGGAAGGAAGGAAGGAAGGAAGGAATTGGGGAGAGAGCAAGCATGGGAGTGTAGAATAGAGTTGTAATCCCTCACCTGCAATTCTAAAACCAAACCATCTCTGAAAACCAGGTTTTCATGACACATTTTACAGCAATGCCTGGGTTGATCTGGCGGCAAAGCCTGACCTGAAGGGCATGAGCTAGTTACAGTCTTCATCGCTCCTGGTGTCATTATTCACACACTGGCCTCAGAAATGTGTGGACAGAGTTACTGCAGCAGGCCCAAGGCTGCTGTCCTTCCCAGGGACCACTTGCAAGGCTGGCCGTTGAATGTCATTCAGGGACTTGGATTTTGGAGTGTACTAGGCAGGGGTTGTTAGTGTGTCGAGTCCCCAATAAAAACCCTGGGCGCTGGGTGTTAATGAGCTTCTGTGGCAGATAGTGTGTCACAGGTGTTGTCACAATTTGTAGCTGTAGGAATTAAATGCATCCCGGGTGGCTCCACTGGGAGGGGACTCTTGGAAGCTTATTCCTGGTTTTCTCTGGACCTCGCCCCCTGAGCCTTTTATCTTGGCCGGTTTTGCTTTATGTCCTTTTGTTGTAATAAATCCTAGACGTGAGCTCGACCACATGCATGTCTTGTGAGTCCTCCTAGCAAACCAGCAGACCAGGACGAGGTCTTGAGAACCCCGACACAAATGTGGATGTGACTGATGGTGCGGCGTGCCACCCCGGAACCAGTGGGACTGTTAGGGATGGATGCTATGTGTACTGGAGAACTTGTCTGGAGATCCCCAAAGTTCTGAACTCCGAAACACATGTGACCTGTGATTGTGAATAAAAGATTGTGTACCTATGCCCACAAGCACACATATAATAAAATGTTTGCATATATAATTAGTTGGGATGTCTTCATTAACTGCTGAGCCTTTCCAGGTGGGATAAATGGTGACATCCTGAGCCAGGATGATGGTGATGAAAAGTCTAGTGGCGATAATAACAACTAAGCTAACATTTCTTAGCTTCTCATGGCCAGCGTCAGACACTGTTTACAAGCTCCACAGTAACTCCGTGGAGTACATATCATGATTAGCCCTTTTCCTGTTGAAAATAAACTAAGGCGCAAAGAGGTTATGCTACTTGACCAGCGTTAAACTGTTCACAGGGTTGGAGACTGGCTCTCAGCCCACGTTAACACGGCTGGGTCGCCTGGGCCCTAATCACGGTGCCACAGGAAGTGACTCCCCCTGCGCAGAGCTCGCTTCTCTGTTTCCTTCCATTAGCTCTGTCTCCATCGCTCACAGATTCTCTTTTTGGATTTTCGCTCGTCTGTTCCTCCGGCTGATTTACTGAACTGCACCCAGACCACTTGCATCTCTCCGTTATTCAGGGTGGCAAGCTGGCCACGGATGGGGTGCTTTCATGTTCCCTCGCTGGGTCTTGTTCCTTTACCAGGTAATCACCACCGAGTGTTGACTCCTTCTCACACAAGTGACCTTGTATTGTATGAAATAATTTTCTGAGTGCTGATAAGGCAAACTTTATCAGTCTCAGGTGCAGTAAACAAAACTGAGTCACAGTGCGGAGAAGAAAACACAGCAGTCAGAATGAAAGCTACGACCCAGACCTCAGACAAGACTAGGACCAGGTAGGCCAGGGAGCAGGTGTAAGCTCGGGTGACTTCTCAGTGGCATGCACATCATGCCCCGGGCTCAGAGCTGGATTTGAAAGATGCCGATGCCTGGACCATACCCCTGGAGGTTCTGATTTCAGTGGTCAGGGGTGGGGTCTGAATATCAGGATTTTTAACAACTGTCCAGGTGATATTAATGTGTAAACATTAAAAGTTAAAAATAACTTCCCTAGGGAATATCAGTTCTGATATATTTTAGGAAGGAGGCATTTAATTATTCAGTCAATAAATACCAATTGAGTTTCTTCTATAACCCCAGCCCTGTACTTAGTGCTAGGGATATAGATAAAAATAAGACAGAGGGAGGAAGATTGACATATTGATAATTAATGAAGTGACTAGCATATCAATAACCGTATGCACGGAGAGATGCTAACTGTATGTGGAGGGCAATGAAGTTCAAGCAAAAAGGGCTTCGTTAAGAAATCTGAAATGAGTTTTGAAGAATAGGCATGTCTTCTCGGCAGAGAATGGGGGAAGAGCATTTCAGGGACAGGCCTGGAACTGGGAAGGGACGCGGTATATATTCCCAGGTGTTCTCAGGTAGCTGGAGCCTGCCCTGGGTGGATGGCGTGTAAGGAGCTGGGAGAAAGGGCTAGAATCGGGTTTTATGCTCAGACTTCATCCTACAGGCCCTGGGGAGATATTTGGAGAATCTAGGAGGAAAGTGACACAAATGGAGTCAATCACCAGCTACATCATGAGGTAGGAAGCCCTCCCTGAGAAATGCTCTCTGAATAGAATAATCTCTAACCGGAGATTGCATCTAGAATAGTCTCTAGATAGACATAATCAAGACACCAGAAAATAGAGCAATCAAGACACTAGCTTCCTTCTCCTCAGCTAATTCCCTAAAATTCTGATTTAGTTTTCAAGGGAAATGATGATGAACTCACTTCCATTCCAAGTCTACCTGTGCTGGACTCTGGAAATGTGGGTAGAAAAATTGTGAATGGGGAGAAAGGAGGCACCAGACAGGAGAACAAGGGAGGAAGGAAATGGGACAGAAAGGACACTGGGGTTGGAACCAGTACAAAATGGCAAATAAAAATTAAAGCTGTGAAAACAAGTTTCCCATCTGTTTCTTTCTGATGTTTCACCCCCATCTCCTCAAAAACCCATTTTCAGGGAAGGCCAAAGGCCACATCTAGTGGCCTGCACTGCCCCCTTCAGGCAGAAGTCTGGAACAGCAAGAATCAAAGCTCTACCTGGATTTCATCCTCCAGATGCAACACCCATTCGCCCTCCGGCTGGGCCATCACATTACTTCTTTGCTCTTTACATTTCAGGCTCGCTTTTAAATGACTGCTTTTTATCATCTTTAAAGGTACTTCCCCCCTACATTTTACATCTCTGAAAACAGAATGTGTCTTGGAATTGATCTTCTGTCAGTTTAATCGGGGCATTTGATTTATTTTCCTTTGTGACAGTAGAAGGAGCATCTTACAACTGATGTCAGCTTACACGTGGAGAAATGTGGCTATATTCATTCTGCATATGTCAGAGGCGTGGCCTGACGGAAAAGACATCATATTTTGGGGTGTGAAAGATCTACCAGCACCTCGTGTCCCTTCTTCCTTAAATTCTGCATCTCCACTATTCACTAGTTTGATTTTTGGCAAGTTAATTATCTCTCTGAGCCTGGACTCCATCATCCATAATTCCACGTACAGTTTTGCGAGAGTTAAATGAAGTTACATATCAAGTCCCTGACTGTTTCCTGCCTGGTGCATTCAAGTGCTCGGTAAATAACTATTCTCACTTCCAAATTGAAGCCTCAGAACCTGAGAGCCACCTCTGCTATGACCTGAGTGAAAGGCCTCGGGCGAAAACACCCTCTATTCTCAGAATGTGCCACTGAACCCCAGATGCGATCTGGGCGGCTTCTTCCTTGGAACGTACGGGAACGAGTGCTGAGCAGCTCGCTTTACGGAGATAACGAAAGGCACGAGCATTCAGCGGAGTCTGTGAGGCACCTGTTTTAAATGCACCTGTCTGGATGTTCAAAGTGTCAAGCAGAAGCCAGCTGTCTTTACCCACATAATTCAAAGCCTCCTGCCACCAAGCTGTGCTTTTCCCTGTGCGCCTAACACTGCCCAGACTGGTTTCTGCTTTGCTCTGACACACCAGGGGTGCAGGGCCCAGCTTTTTAAGTCGAACCACGTCGCCAGTACTTAAGGCGGCCGAACAGCACTGAAATGGGAAATGGCCATGATAACAGGTAACGCGACGCTGGCTGCCTGCGGGACGCGGTTTGTGGCGCTCCCTAGCAATCACGGGATAAAGTAAACCTCGTGCAAGGCGGCTCCTCTAATTGCTGCCACGGCACATAAGCAGCCTGGGCTTGGAGCCCCTGTTAGCTCTGCAGGGAGGCAGCTCGGAGGAGCCCCCCTGAGGGGCATGGAGCTTTCATGTTTGCCAAGTGGCTTTCCCTCAAACTCTTTAACATCCCTTCTTTCTTAAGTGGTGTGAAATTGTACAGTTCACGTTCTTAGCACACGTCCCAAGGATAAAAGCGCAGCCACAGACGGGAGGATAACGAAGCCTTCCTGGTGGCGGCCCCGTGCGCTGCTCTCTTCCCCGCAGCATCGTCTCATCTGCCCCTATTCCCGGTCCCTGTCAAATCTGTGTTCACAGCTCGCTTTCCATAGCTGTTAAGCTCACTTGACACCAGGCAGGTAATATTAATGAATGAAGCAAATGGCCAAGCGGTCAATCAATCAATCAATCAATCGGTTCAACAGTGGCCTAAGCAGGATGAATTTGACAAGATTTGTCCCTGAAGGAATTGAGGGGACGCCTGCCCAATATTGCCAGATCTCCTAATTTTTTAAGAGCTGTTGGTAGCCCAGCTATCCATGTGAATTCTGCAGATTTTTCAATGCCTGCACAAGTGGTGGGAGGCAAAGCGCTATGCCCATGCCTCCTTTCACCCCTCAGGGCCTCTCACAATCTCCTTCCATCTCTGCCACGGTCACGGCGAACCATCTGGTGAGTTTCTAGAGGGAAAGTTATTCCTCCCCTGCCCCCAAAAGCAAGTTCACAGAATTGGCATTTATTTAACAAAGAAGGCGCTGGGACCAGCACCAGCGTGTCCCTACCTTAGAGCTGCGTGGGCAGAAACCCTCGTTCCTTCGCCTGCTGCCATTGTCCCTGGGGACGGAGCTGCAGACTGCTCGTGTCGAGGGTAAATCTGTGACAAAACGAGAGAGACAGAGTTTTTGCATGAAGTCAACTGCGCATCTTTTATTCTGAGATTTTTATTCTGAAATTAAAGCGATAGAGTAGATGGTGGAAGGTTTTAATGGGAGGGTATGTCTGTATCGGACACAGTTTGATTCTGCATCTTAATACTCTACTTAAAAAACATTTTTTTTTTAATATATAAACTTTTGGATTTTTATCAGTGAAATATATATCTTTTACTATATATATATATATTTTTTTACTGATAAAAATCCAAACATGGGGAGGAACTGACAAAAAAAAAAAATTGATGATCATTCTTTGTTCTCCCCTCAAGACACTAGAGCGAACCTCGACTATGAATTAAATTTTGCAGAAAGTCCCCCCCAAAAAATCTAGCAGGATGGAAGATCACGGAACACGTCAGAAAGTCCAACTGCAGCAGCGTGTCATCAGAGTTCAAGTTGACTCGCAGCCAGGGACATCAGCTCTTTTCCTGTGTCTAGTTCGAGGGCAAGCTTGAAATTCACAGCTGAGCAGAAGAAGTACAATATCTGTGGGGAAACGGTGGGGAATTTGTCACTGTTGAAATCCGGTGCTCGGCCTGGCGCTGGATTTCCTATCAATCTTGACGGAGGCATGTTTGCAGTGGGACAGAGAATAAGAGAAATGCGCTGAGGATTTATTGAGCATGCAGTAACAAAATCCATTTTTGCGGGGCTATTTTTCTTCTGCAATAAGTGATTAGGGGAGGGAAAAGAGAAACGCTTAAAACTGGTGTCAAGGTCTTTACTCCGCCCTCTGGGACCCGCTGGAAGATGAATATGTCTGTGTGTGTGTAACGCATCGCTCCTGATGAAATCGGGAAGACGCAGGGCGGGGCGCGCCCAGCGGGCAGGCTCTGAGGATTTAGCTGACTCCCTTCCACACGGTGATGTCCCATCAACGAATTTTCACCCACTGAGTCTGATACACACGCCGACTACAGTCCTTAACCAATTCTACGAGGAAGCAAATGTGACAAAATGAAAACATATGACTCTTTCCTGCCCGAGATTTACAGAGGAAGGCATTTTTGTCATCTGTTATCGAAACTTACGCTAGTGGCAAACATCGATCTCTGTCAAACCGTGGGTTTTGTACTAAACTGCGTTTGAGCAAGCGGACTAGTGGACTAATTCCCCGTCTCCACGTCAGTTAAAGGACGCCCATCGACGCTTCCGTGACACACACGTGTTAAAGACAGGGGCTTCGATACGGTGCCCTGAAAACTGTCCACTGTCCTTCCCAGCACTGGGCTGAATCCAGAGGTGTCACTTGGGACAGAGATGGCAGGTGTCCTGCAGTTCTCCTCTTTGCACACTCAGGTCTAAGTGCTCCACGATGCCCCCTCCTGCTGCTGTCTGGGGCTCACCAGACCCCAGGCCATCGCTGCCCCTAGGAGCTGTGGTTCAGAGCGCGGCGGTGTGGCCGACGACTGCCTGAGCTGAACCATTCGAACCGAGACCGCACCCGCATCTTGCAGAACACAACGTCTGATCCACACGTGGGGGCAGGAGGACTGGCGCCCAGTTCTTTCCGGAACGTGGGCCCCTCCGGCTCCTCTGGACGGACGGCCCCTTCCTACTGTCAACCACTTCACAGGTCACCCGTCTTCGAGTCGGGAGCCTACTCCATTCATCTCCAAAGGCCTTTCACGACTCAGAATTTATTGATATGTGTGTACTAAACTTACATCGTAAGATTTAAAAGACAGCAGGTAAATATTAAATTGCCTCTATAAGTGAATATACATAAAATTTTATAAAAATATATGAAAGTGTTCATTGCAAACATGGATTTCTCGAAATAAATCTCTCTTTGGACCCTTTTATCTTGCCTTCTTCTGACTTCTCTTTCTCTCATGTCAGCCTGCCTTTCCCTTCCCTCCCTCCCCACCAACTCCTCCCCCAGGCAGCCACGCCAGCATAATATATGCCCCTCTGTGGATTCATCCAATGTCACGACATGTGTGCAGATGCTTAAAATTGTATTCACATGTCTGAGTCTTGCTTTCCCCACTTAATACCTCAAAATGAACCCTCAAGTCAAGCGGCACAGCTGCTCGGCTTAATGGCTGCACGCGAGTTTGTGGCGTGGATACACCGTCATTCACTCGGCCGTGACCCCCTCGAAAGACGTCGCTCTGCTCTGAAAGCTTTGTCCCGCTGGGCGATGCTACTGCTGACTGTTACTCCCGTATGCAAATGAACGAACTATTGCCAAGAAAGGCCAATCAGGCTTCCAAATGAGAAAACTATAGCTAAGAAGCTGAAAACGGTCACACCTCCGAGCCAGTTGGGGCCAAACCCCATCTGTTTCACTGCACCACATGACACAAGTGTGTTCTTACTCTGGCTTCCTAAAAATCATAGGCCACTCCATGAACACATGTGTGACTCTAAGTCACCTCATAGATCAATGAATGACGTGGCAGTGGAGATCGAAAGGAGCTTTGAAATCTGAGAAGAAAAGATGGTTTCACATTTATTTCTTACGTGTGGGTCTCGTAGAGGACCATGGTTTATTACAAATTTAGGTCCTTGGGGGGCAACATGGCAAACTTCAGTTTCGAAGAAGCAGTTTCCCATGCAGGACACTTCATAGTCGCCGGATGAATCGTAAGGAGCAGCACGGATTTCTGGGTCTGGATTAGCTTGAACAGGACTAGACCCCCCGCTGACAGCTACTTAGGAAGCGATGCTTGGAAGTCATTGAAGAGAAGCCAAGAGGCAAGACCCGTGTGACCATGACACCTGAGAAGAGAGGGGCACGTGAGGGGCTCCACATCTGTCCCGGCTGTTCCTGTGGGGACGGTGCCCACAAGGAGGACCGAGGCCGAGCAGGAAGTGGTGGCCTCAGTGGAATAAAGCCCCAGGAGTCAGAATTCCGGATCAACGCACTGGCTGGGGGTTCATGGACAAGACCCCGGAGACTGGGGAAGGACAGATGAGTTCACTGGGTGATTCCTGACCTACATGTGGCAGGACAGTGGCCCGGAAGCCCAGCAGGCGACAGTGTCTGGGAGGCGCATGCCAAGAGTGATGGCTTAGTCTCCACAGATGCCTGCACAGACTGTCACCTGCAGTCACAATGATGTTATGTCCATATGAACAACAGCCTTCCAGTATTGTGACCAACTGTGACCATACTTTGAGAACCACCACCTTAAAATGACTGATTCAATAATGATGGAATTTTGTGCAATCGCTATGATTTCTTTCCTTATTTGAAAACGCTGGCAGTTGTCACTTTATTTGCTTTTGAGATAGCAGACTAAACGATACATTCGACTCATCATTTAGCCTTGTGATGATTCAGAGGTGACAACAACCTTCTTGAAATTCATGCAGTCTCTGTCAAGATTACCTCATGGGCGAGAAAAACAGCTGAATGGACAGATTGAGGTCGGCTTTTGTTGAGACCTTGCCCCGAGCCAGGCTCCGTGCTATGAACCTCACAAGCGGCAAGATGCTGCCTTCTCTTAGGGAAACTTATAACACAGACCACAAGCCAGGGATCCTTCTAGAAGCCACGCTATAAAATCCTCATGCAACGGATGGGACTTACGCCAGTCTTTGGAGAAAAGCAAGAGGTGGCTGATTATCAGGGGACTGAAGAGTTTGAGAATGTTGGACCCTGTCTCAGTATGAGATGTTAGTAAAGGGGACAGATTATAATATAGACAGTGAGGCCCTAACCAATCGCATCATCCTATTTGGAGAAAGAATGTGTGGGTGGAAGAGAGGTCTGCACCGATGCCATGACTTGGTGACACCGATTCTCTAACTGCCCATAGCAGCGTTTTCACTGCTCCTGGCAGGTGGAGCCCATTTGGAGGTGGATCCGTCTGAGCAGAGTATGTTGATGCTAGGGATTGCTTTTATTCATATACTTGTAATCTCTCATTCCTACCTTCGATTAGTGCAGACTTCTCACTACACCGAGCGTGCCAGTGTACTATCTATTGTAGATTAATTTCTTGCCATTCAATGACTTTTTAAAATGTGGCGGAATCGGTTAGCAGGAGAAGCCTCTCTAAGGACTACACCTTCTGGAGTGCTGGAAGCTCAGCTTACAGGCCTGTGAGGCTGAGGGCCAGACTCCAGGATGTGCCCGTTTAGCATGCAGGAGTGGGAGGTGCACTGGGAAGGTGACCTGGCCACCCGCCTGCAGGCAATCATACCCCTACCCTGCCTCATGCTTCTGTGAAAATGAAAACCTGCGCATGAACAGATAAAAAACCAACACAGATACAAATAGCATTGAGCATCATAATGGATGTTTGCAAGTAAGGGATACAGGGGCTTGAAAGAGGAGAAGGTTCGATTGGTTCTGAGCATCTGCAAGGACTTAGTGGAGAAGTCTAGGCATCCGAGATGGACCTGGAGGGGTGTGGCAGTGTGCCACAGGCAAAGACGGAGTGGGCGAGGGTTCGGACAGAAGAAACAGGTGGGCTCTGTTAATCCCACTTGGTGACTGGCTATGTTCTGGAGGAGTGGGAAGCCTTCCACACGAGGGTTACTGGTTTTATCAGAGATGATGCCAAGGGGTCTTTCCCGAAGCCTGTATCTTTCTGCATCACTCCTCAAAGCAGTGTGGTTTGAGCTAAGCAGAGGAGGAGAGTATACCAAGAAACCAAGAATTATACAACGCGACTGACACATTCAGGAGATTGCAGCCACAGCCCAGAGAGTAGATGTGACAGGGAGAATTGTAACTAGTGGCAGAAGCAGATGTGAGCTCCTCCTTGTTATAGTTCTATCTGTAGAAGTCCAAGTATGGTGATAGGTCTGAGAAAGTTTGGATCAATTTAAGCATGTCACCAAGCAGTCTTCACTTAGTCACTGGGGAGTAAAAATACATATTTTGAGCATTTATGAGTTAGGATCCAAGGCACAGATATCTACCAAGCCCCCCAGTGGAGTATAAGGCAGCCAACAGGAAAGCTTTGAGAATCACAAATTCAAACTATCTTGGATGCAAGAGTGTCTTCTCTTATTCCTGATATCTGGTTCTCAACTTTCCTGTATGTAAAAACCTGCATTTGTTTTCAGCACCAAGATTCTATGACATCAGAGACATTGCAACGTTGCAGCTATCCACAGATAATCAGCCACTGTCAGCAGTCATACATGCACAATTTGATGGACATTTCAATAATTTATTTATATTCTGGGCCAATGAGCTCTTTTATGCATGTCATGCATTCTCAAGTTTTGCCACGAGATGGCAGCAGAGCCCTATAAAATAATGTTAAAGACACTTCATAGATATATCCACGAGATGGCAGCAGAGCCCTACGAAAATGTTAAAAACACTTCATAAATGTAGCCACGAGATGGCAGCAGAGCCTTACGAAATAATGTTGGGATATTGCACAGTGCTCTGAAAAGCCAATCCCTTGATTTAAAACAAGTCTTTAGTTCTCAGGATGCCAAAGGTGATTGTTTAAAGGTGATTGCATTCATTCTGTGTTTTGCATTTTCTTTTTTCAGGTAAAGCGGTATATCTCTTGACAGGTCACAACCTGGAATGGGGACAGAAACCTTTCATGGCTCGGCTTTCTTATAAAATGGAACATCTCCACTGAGCGAGATGGCCCAGTCCATCTTCATCAACCATTTGTGACATGAGGTGAAGGCTAGAAGCATGTTTCGAGTGGCTTTGTGAGGCACAGGATGTGGCAGAATCGGTCCCCTCAGGGTGATGCCACACGCAGGGCCTGGAGGACCTCAGGGGCTGGAGGCCAAGGCCTTCGCCCTATGAGGGCTCCACATTTTTCAGGTTTGGGTATTTTTATGCAGTTTCTCGGCTCTCATTCAGATAATTTATGGCAGGATAAAAAAACACAACTGTGAGCCAAATTCAACCTCTGCCTGCCAGCTGGTAGCGCCTGTCTTCCGGGGGGACTCAGGGAGGACAGAAGGAGGCCCAGAGGGGTCAGACAGGAATGACGACAGGGCCAGGCCATCAAACACCTACAGCTGGGTGTTCTCCCTTGAAAAGCCCATTTACATCATCTCCAGGAGCTCTGTCACTATCATTTTCTTTAAAGAGCATCCCCAAAAGTGTTCACTACTTGGATCTTTAAATACTATTAAAATTGGTCCCTTATATTATTTTCTTTGCTTTTTTTTTTTTGGCAAGGAAATCATGTTTCTACTTATGCCATAGAAGTATTTCCATAAAGAACAACCGCCATAATATTTCTATGTGACTCATTTCATCTTTCTTTGTCCATATTGGAAATGTATTTATTTTTCCTGATTATAAAAGTAATACATGCCTTTTGGGGAAAGAAAGTAAGGGGGCCTCAAATATTATATGAACACTTTTACCCATAAAAACACAGAAAATCAATGTCCCTTAACATGCCTCCCTCCCCCTACATTGTCATAGTAGCTTTGCTTCTGCTTTTAGAAGCATTTTTTTGTCCATGTGAAAACATCAATAGGAAATAAATATGCAAATCTAAGTATTCATAGTTTATTTTTATTAAAAATTGGTAATATTGGTTTGTCATCTACTTTTTCACACAGGAATATCATTTGGTGACTTGACCGATCCGTTGATTGGATTCCTCCTCTTGAAAGTTTGACTCCACGACAGAGCAAACCCGCCTTCGAACGGCAGGCCCGGCATTCGTAGGCAGACCACTTTCAGATCTTGTTTCTGTCCTTAATGATGATATCTCTGGTTTTTCACAGTTGCATGTATGGCCGGCTTCGGTTCAGGATATGTAATGTTGTTTCTCAGAGCATTTTTGTCGGTGGCATGTGGGATTAGTCTAACAGTTTTCATGTGGACTTTCTAAAATTTGATTTTGCTGCTATGCTGCTCACACAAAAGTGCTTGTGAATGCGTGTTCATTTTTCTCTGTGACTTTAAAATGGCATCGCTGTCTAATCTTTTATTTGATAACGTGAAATGAATTTTTCTCCTTGGGCCTGGTGCGTTTCATGAGGAAGCTTTTGAACAACTGTCTTATTCGGTTTGGTTTAGTTTTGATTTTGTTCTCAAGCCACCTCCATAATTCTCTCCTGCTCCCCTGATTCTAACACACGGCCGGGTTTGAAAAATGTGGTTTAGATCCCTCTCTCTTCTTGAGTCAATTTTAAAAATTTAAAACATTCGTATCTGTTTTATCCATGTATGTAATGTCTACACATGCATCTATGTTCAGTTTAGTTGCTTGTTTTAACACTGCTGAATGCATATGTGTTCTGTTTGTGTTGCAGACAAGCCTTCCCAAATTTCACGTAAGACTTTTGCCTTTAAAGTTGTATCTGTTCCTCATTTTCTTCGTCCCGGCCTTTCTGCTTTGCCTAAACCAAGCAGAAGTTTCTGCGTTCACAGAACCCGGCAAGTCCCAACCGTGTTTACATTCTTTTCTGCATATTTCTTTACCAGGCAGCGCCTCGCCCCTGAAGAGTGTTCAAGAGTAAACACGATCCTTTATACAGGCTTGAAGAAGAGGTAACCCAAGCAAATAGCAAGGGACTCCAAGCCTTTGAAAGCTAATATTTAGCAACCTCTTGTGTTATTCACTTTCAAAATATTTGTCTCTGAAAATAATGTGCGAACGAGTTTGTCAAGGGGAAGGCAAAGAGGACAAAATCCCAGAGTCAAATGTTTCTCTCTCTCGGTGTCTGAGGCCAGGACGGATCAAAGGGACACCGTGTCACCTGTTGTCATGCTGCAGCAACAAAGCCTGTACCCTGAGGTACACACTCCACGCCTCGGTCACACTCAGAGGGAAAGGTCTCTTAGGGTTTGAGTTCAGAGAATTTGTTAAAGTTATTGGAGATGAATACCATTGTGTGGCATCAGGACGGGGCATGCACTATCTTGTAGCTATTTTTGATGTTGGAGTTTCAAATGCAGTATTTTTAAAGGAAAGATAAACTCTTAGGTGACAATAAAATGGATTTTGCTATCAGATTCGTGTTTTAGAGAATGACATGTTGACTGATTGTGATTTGGATTAAATAAAGTATAAACTTTACGTTTATATCAAGTTTTAAATAAGTTTAAAAACTCCTGATAAAACAAAACACATTCTTTGAAGCCAATTTAAAAAGGCTTATTGAAAGAGTATTAAAGTCTGTCTACATGGTCGACAGTTTTAAGATGACAACCAGACACAGACAGGTGGCCCATTCTTTGCGTGGAAGGGCTAAATGAACTCAAACTCATTTTTATCATAATTCTTGAAAGTGAAGAGAAGAATTAAGGTCATCTTCCCAAATTGGATACAAGTTTAAAAATTAAAAGTGAACCTCATCTAAGTACGTCCTTATTAACCTTGCCACGAGAGATCCGAGCCGTGAGCTAGCACGCTGTGAGGCGATCACTCGCAGCGATTCATGCATCCAGGTCTCCGGTGACTGTAAGGGCACCTTCTGCGTGTCAGGTCCAGTGCTAGGGGACTCCGGGTAGAGTAGTGGACAAGGCGGAGCTCGCCCCTTTGCTCGTGGACCCAAGAGCGTGGCTAGGGAGGCAGAAGCACGCAGGAACCATGAGACAAAGTGATGAGAGGAGATCGGGGCCCACGACGGGGCATGTGACCCACTCTGGGGAGTCGGGAAGTGGTCCTGGTGGGCAGTTCGAACTGTGGGTTGCTGGCAGGGTCCATGCTTTAGTTCCTTCTCCAGAGGGGCTGACGCCAACTTCGCCATGTGGTTCCGTGGCTTGGCAGAGGGGAGCCTGGCCTCAGTGCGCTGTGGCCTCCTTTAAGGTCAAGGGGCATGTCGGCCTCAGGGAGAGGCGATGGTGCAGGGGACACGGGTCCAGGGTCCGAAGTGCCTGGGGTGGAAGGACCCGTGTCCTCCGAGGCTCCTGAGCAGGGCTGGAGAGCAGGCTGCAGTCCGGCCCATGTCCACGGGGACCTGGGGGTTCAGGCTCATTCGGCCTGGTCAGTTGTCTGATGCTGGGGTCAGCAACGTGGGTTTGTCTCGGCTGCAACAAAACTTAGCGAGTGGCAAGAGCCTGTTGGGCTTGGTGTGGCCAGTAACCAGGAGATGGGAAGGCCTGGTTGTACAGGGTCATCTCAGGACCCTAGGAACCTCTGACAGGCTTTCCAGAGGTGGCCCGGGTCTGGGAGAGGAGAAGGGACTGATGGCAGAGAGGATGCTCCACTCGGCTCTGCCTGAGTCATGTTTCTGCTCATGACTCGCTGGGACAGAGGTTTTGTTCGCTTTACAAAGTCTGACAGGCTCACATCTCACGGTTGAGGGACACACCTGCATTTGGGCATCTAGCAGGCATGGGCCCTTGGGCAATCTGACCTCTCCAGGCTCAGCGTGCTCTCGTGAGAACTGGATAACGGCACCTGCATTCTAGTTACTGTGAGGATCATGTGAGCAACGGCACGCAAGCAGCAAATGCCGGCAAGGCCGCGTGGATGGTTGTGCCGACTGTGCACTGCCCAGCTCTGGGCAGGGCTCCGTCTGACGGTGCCCAGCGGAGTCACGAAGTTCAGACTCTGCAC
Source organism: Macroglossus sobrinus (assembly GCA_004027375.1). Lineage (NCBI taxonomy): Eukaryota > Metazoa > Chordata > Mammalia > Chiroptera > Pteropodidae > Macroglossus > Macroglossus sobrinus. Next base: position 89,032 of record PVKZ01002101.1, read on the forward strand.
AAGCACAGATGTCAGCTCTGGCAGACGCACAGCAGGAGGGTGACGGCGGGGCCCACTGCTGGTGAGGGGGCAGAGACCTGCCATGAGGGTCGAGTGAACACGGAGCAGTGGAGGGAAGGTGGGGGTGGGGGTGGGGGTGGGGAACACAAGGTGTCGGGGGCACAACGCAGCGGCAGCCCTAGAGCCAGGTGACGGAATCCGGGCCGCCCTGGCTGGCGCATCTGAGCCTGGCCTGAGGACGGGGTGGGAGCAAGCGCTGCTGGTTGCGGGTCCTGCCTTCACGTGCCGCTGAGGAGGGGTCCGGCCCACAGTGCTGGCTTCCAGGGGGCTTCTGAGCCCTAACAGACAAGAAACTGGGAAGCTATGGTGCATCTGGCCTGCGGAGGGAACCGGACATAGAAGGTGGCCCTTCTGGGCCCAGTGTCACCAGGTTAACGGGCCACCTAGCTCAGAATCATCGAGCACCATGTGCTCAGCACTGGCACGTGACCAAGGCGACTGCAGCAGACATGCTGGAGCTTCGCCTGGTGACCCGGCTTCCCGCGCAGTGCCCGGCAGGCCTTCCCACGCAAAGCTCTGGCTCCAACAAATGATCTCACCCCCAGAACAGGTTCATGATGAGGGTGAGGAAAAGAAAGACGAAAAGTAAGAGAATCTACCGAGACCAACTCACGGACGGTTTTTCATATCTTTGGATTAAGGAAAATGCATCACCAATTAATTGGCAATCGTAGGAAAAGAAATTAGACAGACGCTGATATCACGGCTGGTTCTTCATTCCAGCGTCGGCTTCCGCCCTGGGCTTCGACACACACGCAAAACTAAATATGAAACATCGCTCTTATTGAGGCATGGAGTGTGTGTGTGTGTGTATGTGTAAATGCCAACCAGGAAGTGAGCATGGCCTTCTGAGATTATAAGACCTTAAAAAGCAGCATCTTGACAAAAACTATTCTAAAGAGATATTGAGAAAGGAATGATCCTACTTTTATTGCCATGAAATGACCTTAGGTTTGATCCCGCTGAATTCTTTTATTTAAAAATACAAAACTATGAGGTCCAGAGAGGGGGAAGGGGCTTCGGGAGAGGTGGAGAACGAGACGTGCTCGGAGAAACCCCATGGCCGCTGACGACTGTCCTCATTTGTAGTGTCATGTCAAGGCTGTGAGTCGAGCAAGTGGCCTTGGAAGAAAGCGACAATGTCTCCTTCTGGAGCAGTGAGCAGACGTCCTTACTAAGAGATTCAGGCTCCCCCAGCTCAGGGGTCCCCTCCTGTGACTCAGTGAGCCTTGTGCACTGTGACGCGGCCATCTGGTCCCTCTGCCCCACCCACTGGGACTCAGGGGTCGAGGGAAACAGATGCTGATGTGCGCCTGCTGTGCTGTGAGCAACAAGGCCTCCCGTTTCTGGCCCAAGACCTCGTGGCTTCTGCCGGCGTCCATGGGACGACGGCCGGCCAGCCAGTGTGCTCGCGAGGCGGGTCCACCCCAGCCCCTTCACAGTCACCGGCGAGAGCGAGGCCCCCTCTGCTTCCCGTTCTCTGTAAGGCTGGTCTGCATACCTTACCCTGGAAAAGGGCACCCACCGTATGTGTGATCCGTACAACTGAAACACTGACCTGAGAGTCTGGGGCTAAAGCAGCGTGCATCTGTAGAAGAAGGGGCAGTAATTCAGGGGGAGGGAGCTAGACAATTTTCAGCGAGTGTATTTCTTGGCAGGCAAACTACAGGGAGTAATTTTTGCTGTCCCCTCCCTCACACTTGCCTCTGCCTGTGTTGGATGAGCCCAAGTCCGCACATGGCGTTAGTCAAAGTTACCGAGTGAGTGCTTGTTTACAGACAAGGACCCGCTGTACTTATGACGTCCTCTGGCTGGTGCCGAGTGCTCATGTGCAGATGTCATTGCATTTTGATCATTATTACTTTAATGGGACTGATTCATTCACTTACAGGAGGCAGAAGCTACGATGAATCAAATTAGAAGCACAATAAGGTATCAGTTGTTCCGATTATGATGGGGAAGTCAGGCTGAATTAGTGAAGTTGTCAAACATAAATGTATTAAAAGAGAAATTTACTGTTATGGAAGAATGAAATTTATTTATCCCTTTAACCAAGGAGAGATTTTTTTCCAACCATATATATGTATGTGTGTGTGTGTGTGTGTATATATATATATATATAGATAGATAGATATAGATAGATATAGATATAGATATAGATATAGATATAGATATAGATATAGATATAGATATTTACAACTATTCCTGAAAAGTGAAAGTGAAGAATGTTAAATGTGGGGGCACAAAACTCAGGTTTTAACATGCAGGAAGTTAGGATGAAATGATGGTGGAAAAGAGTGAAGAATGCAATTAAGCAGATGTAGTGGAAGTGCAAACCAAATTGCAATGAGTGATACAACTGTTCAAGACAGAAATTCAGGATTCTAACTCTCCACAGCGTTAGGTCGTGGTTACAACTTCACTGTGCTGAATGTTACTGTGTTTAACTCCTCGAGTCGCTTTTTGTCCTCCCAAGATTGCAACACACTATTTACTTCATTGTAAAATGTTTAAGTAGAAAACCCTTTGAAGTGTATGCTTTCTCTTTCTTGACAACGAAGTGAAACTGTAATGGAAAGATCGACTAAACTATTTGTCCTTGGGTCTCTAGTGACAGCAAAGGAGGAAAGAATGAGTAAACTAAATGAATGTAACGGTTTTCTGTTGTTGGCTTCAGGCTGTTATTATGTGCACAATGCTATGCTAACTACAATAGGGACGCCTTCGGTGGCCCTAGATTTATAGCTCATACTAAATGGACTCAGCCAATGACAACTGAAAATAGTCACATCCACAAGGAGTTATCTCAGGTTTATTTCTAATCATTGAAAATTTTAAATGACTTATGGCAGTATCCCAGACAGGAAATTATTTAGCTAATGGTATGGCACAACAATGTAATGAAATGTATCCTAAAACATAGAAAAATAGAAGATCATGTGATAATGTGAAAAGATGTTCAAAGTATCTACTCCTGGGTATAAAAAAAGATTGGGGTGCACGACAACCCTGGATGATAATAAAAAGGTAAGAGATAAGGAGAGAAAGAGACAAGAAGGAGAAATACCAAAATACTAAATTACCTCTATGTGTTGGAATTATGAGTGAGTAATGAATTTTTTTTTGGTTTCTATTTACCTCTTTTCTAAATTCCTAAACAGACATGTTTCTTTTTAAAGAAGAGAGGAAAGTTATGTAGCAACAACAAACAGAGCTGCCACGCACATGGTGCATGAGAAAATAAACTGGTTGTTTTACTCATGGCTTTCTAATCCCTGCCTGAACCTTGCAAGGTAGCCGCCTCATCCTGCCTTTCTGGGTGAGGTAAGGAGCCCCGGAGAAGCTCTGTGACTTCTCTGGAGCCGCCAACCCCCCCGCTCTCCCCTCATGCCCCTGTGGGGAGTTTCTGCATCTGTCCTCAATGGTTTTCCTCTCTCTTCCTTTCCTGTCGTACTGATGACATCGTGCTCTCCTTCCCTTAGTCTTTAGCAGCCCCCTTTCTCTTTACTCTCTCCAGCTCACTCATTTGGGAAATATTCACTGAACACTAGCTAATCTACGTGTGCCTGGGTGTTATAGGAAGAAATCAGACGTGAGTCCAAGCTTCGGTGGGTTCACACTGCACTGTGCAGCTCAGATCAGGTTTGAATCCACTTCGGCTGCTACTGGCTATGTGTTTGGGGACGAATCTCTTAACCCCTCTAAGACGCAGTTCCTCATCGGTAAGATGGAGAGGACAGTATTGTGTCACTGTGACTGAGAGGATTAAATGACACGCAGTGTATAATGCTTACAGTCTGGAGCCAGATAGAGAGTCAACAGACTTAATGTCAGCAAACATTGTTTTATCAAGGAGACTGTAGGCACCCCGGTGTTCTATCTTGTTTTATCCTGCCTCTGTCCCTTGCCAGTTGTGTGGTTTGGGGCACGTCACTTCACCTTACTGATCTTTAATTTTTTAGTGGAAAGATGTGGTTACCTAAAGCCTGACCTGCCTGCCTCAGGATCTGTATTAACCTGCAAGATTCCTTTCAATCTTGGCCAAAGAGTGTCTTTCTAGAAAGAAGAGCACCTACCAGAGTCTGGGAGTGCAGGCAGCCATGCAGACACCGTGCGGGGTTCCGCTCGCGCTGCGGGGCTGGGGGGAGTGTGCTTAGCTGACAGCTGACAGTTTGCTGTTCGCAGGGTGGCCTCCGGCCAGTGACCCAGTCAGTGACCCAGCCAGGCAGGGGTGAAGCCAAGGGCAGACCCTTCTTGGGTGGCTCCCGGACAATGAGTGAGGAAGCTGTAATGCAAGAGGTGGGCCATGACCCCCGCCCCACTCCCAGAATCCCTCTGGTGGATGCTCTTTGCCTGAGGACGCCCTGAGTGGGGGGGGGGGGGCGGGGGGGCGGGGGGCTGACAGAAATAGCAGATCTGCAATATGACAGCCCCCGTTACCCCTTCCTAACTCTGCCCTTGTCCTTTCTCAGCTGCCATTCCCCAGTAAACCTTCTCACACCCAACTCCATCAACGTCTGTGCCCGGAGCACCCCACCTCAGACAGGAGCCAAGGCTGACAACTCAAGAGGATCCAAAATAGTCATCAAGATCCGGCAGGCGGTGGGGGTCAGATCGGGCACGGGGGTCAGGTCAGCCTGAAGTGGAGGTGGCACAGCGCACAGCATCGGCTAAGGCTGTGGGGGAGGGGTGGAGAGAAGGAAGGGACAGGAAAGCCTCAGAGAGACGCCCAGTCGGCGTCCTCATGGGAAGTATCAAAGCATCCAACTAATGGGAAAGTGCTCTGCTAATTCCAGAGCTCCCAAAACGTGGGCAATTTTTCGTCTACGTGACAGTGTACTGTTTACGCTCTTTAGCAAGGGCGCCTTCCTAACAGATGGGGGACGGGGGTGCTAGACATTGTTTGCAGCAAAGTTAGTGCAATTTAAAACATCAGCCCTAGAAAGTTTGCTCTCTGCTTCCTCAAATCTAGAGGCCGGAAGCCGCCAGAGGTCCAGGGCCCCGGCTGGGCCCGCTTCCAACCTCGAGTCTTTAGGGGCGCCCCAGTGTCCCTGTAACCAGCATCACAAGCCGGAACTAGGCAGACTTGGACCATGGATATTCTAGAGTTTGGGTGGGACACAATCCCACTGTTATACCCTCATGAGGACCCAGACTTTGAATCCACATGGGCCAAGTGATTCATGCCGAGCCTGTCCTTACAAACTTTACACCTAAGAATTAATGTGACGGCAACAAAATTCAGAAGATATGAAAGGAACACAGGTTCTTTGTGGCACGTGGATGTCAGGGCTTCTTCGCTCTGAGCTGCCAGCTCCAGATTCCTACCCTGAGGAAAGACACTCTCACATCAAGTGTTTCGATGACCCCCGTTTATGCAACAGGAGATAGAGAAGGCAGAATTGTCTGATTTTGACCTCGATCATTGCATCTTTCTGTATTGGTCCTTTGTAAGGAACTTTGTTGAAAAATAGGCAGATACATAATTAGTTGTAGAGCAAGAACAGAATACGTCTGTGGCCACCTCCTTCAGCATTTGGTAAAAGAGAACAACGCACTGTTACATCATTGCCTTGGCGCTTTTAGGAACAGGCATTCTCTAGCTACATAACTATCTTTGCTTCGCTATATCTGCAAGATATATATCTGCATTCTTCTTGTAGCCAGGAGCAGCTTACAGGACCAGTTTTATAGAACCTCTCAGTTTAAACATGTAGCAGGACAAACCAGCTATAAAAGAATGCCACACCCATGAAGCTGTGTTTTCCACTGTAAAGATACACCTCGACAGTTTCCACTAAGGACCGAAAATGTGCAGAAATGTTTGAGTCATAGGGGCAAAGAAAACCTGTATATTCAATCTTGGGAAGTGTGAAACACATGATGAAAATGTTTAAAAAGGTTGCTTGCTAGTTAGGAATATAGAAGTGGTGAAATTTTCTTCTCATCATATTTGGTTTATTAAGTTTAGAAATATAATAACGTTTCGACAAGTTTATTAGAGTACAGATTTTTCAGTCGGACTTACTTTTTATTAGATTTTATGTTTGCTACAACTGGAGCTTTAGTCATATGCTACACAATCAAATGAACTGTAGAATACACCCTGGGGACCGACCGTAGCTTAACTTTTTCTAAAAAAAAAGAGAAAAAGAAACTCAACTTTTGCCACTTTTGCCTAATCAGCTTCATTCTTAGCTACCACTATCAAAGGCTCTATATACCTTTCATCAATGTCTGATGCAGGGTGTTTTACTTGTCAGAGGGTGGTTTCTGCAGGGGGGTTGCCTAGAATCTGGGCCCATTGCTCCCAGTCAGTTCCGTGACCCGACCCGGCTCTGCCCTGCACTCACGGGCCCCTTATGTTCGGACGGAAAGGCTAGAACTGCATCATCTGAAACGTTCTGCTCTGATGTTGTATAATTTGTCACTCTTTCCTCATGCTCCTTTCTTAATTCTGTACATTTACAAACACAGATACAAATTTTACATGAAACAGAAACCGGGGGTGTCTGAAGAAAGCCAGAAAAGGAATCTGAGGCTGTGCGATGCTCACCCCAGCCATTCCTGCAGAGCCTCCTTGGGGGTGTGCAACGCTCGCTAACCTTTGAAAGTAACTTTTGCAGCATCAGATTCTGAAAGATCCTGCGTGTTTTGTAACCCCTTCAGAGGTCGTGGAAGTGGAATCTCACTTTCATTGCTTTGTGCCTTGAATCCGTGAGATGTGCAGCAGTACGGAAATTTTGACAGCAAAATTATTCTCTTTTCCTAATATGCTCTTTACTTGGCTTTGCTTTGTACTCATAAGCAGAGATGCACTTGGATTAGCTGGGTCATCTGGGAAAGAATGTCTGACAGATGTGCACCGTATGATTCATACATTGTTATTGCTGAAGACATACCATTTTTTTCATCTTCAGCAAGTTTGACAGTTGAATCCAAACACATTTTCATTGATTGCAGTGTTTGTTATATTTCCAGATTCTTTAAGAGCCCTGGTGATTACTGTTTCGTGAAGAAAGTTTCTTTTTCCTTCAGCAAGCCCTCAGGAGCCAGTGCTACTCTCCCCCACAGAGCTCCTGTAGAGTCGGGGAGACGTGTACGCTCGACTGTCCTTACAGACAACTGCTAGAAGAGGCAGCCAGGAGATGTTTACAGACTGAGAATGAACTGGATCTTTCTAGTTTCTCAAGTAAAATACCTGAGCACTCCCCGAAGATCAAAATTTGTTTTGCTTTCAGTAGCAAGAATAATATTTTCTACTTTTCTTGTTCTTCCTAGAGATTATATTGGTCTAGTACTATATATAATTTCCATAGATGCGTAGGTCATGATATAATTTATATAAGTGACACAAAATGTATTATAGAAATAGCATAAGTACCAAAGATGGCTACTTACTAACTGTGAGATGTTTGGGTGATGACTAACCTTTCTGAGACTCAGCCCCCTCATCTGTGACCTTGGCCATTAACGTCCTCACAACGTTCTTGTAGGAATGAAATGATGTATGTGAATTTGTAGAAACGTGCCTGGTAAGCAGTTCACGCAACAAATGGGTGAGAAAAGGTGAAGGGATGAAGAAGTAAAGATTAGTGGCTTACAGAGTAGTCACAGGTACGTGGAGCAGAACACAGGGAGTGTAGTCAATAGTGTTGTGGCTGTGTGCAGAGCCAGAGGATGGGAGAGTACCTGGGGGCCACTTCATACACTACAGGAATGTCTAACCAATGTACTGCTGCCTGAAACCAACGTAAAATAAAAATTGTTTAAAAAGAAATTAAATGATTATTTTGGCATGGAGAAACATCTAACTATACTTGTCTGAATCATACTAACCATTTTAAATAATATTTTATAATCTAACTTAAAAACTGTTTGTAAGTGGGGAAGAAAAGTTAGACAAAATATATTGCTCTGAAAATTTTTCTCTTTTTTCTGGGAACTCCACACATTATTGACAAACTGATGAGTGAACTTGGTACAGGTCATTAGAAAAGCTTTCCCCCCACCTCCACCCCAATTCTCAGTATTAAAACTTTTAAACTGCTTCCTTCTTGTTTACAGAATCTTAAAGGCAGGTGGTGTGAATTAGCTCATTAGAACTTGCGAAGTGCTTTGTAAGCGCTTAGTACCAATATAATTATGGCTTCCCACACTGACACTAATCTGAGACAAACAGAACTCCTAATCCCAGGCGCAGTGACAGGAGCCTCCTTAATGAATGCCTCGGGGGGAATTCTTACATATTAAATAGAAAGATACTAAAAACCAAATAAAAATCAAGGTGCACTCTTAGAGCAAATGTGGACCAAGTACTACCAGAATCTGTGACTCTTTTGTTATTCCCAAACAGAAGTCACATACTTTTATCTTTGTAGAACTGGCAAGTTTTAGAAAAGCTAAGTTGAAATCTGTATGGATAAACTTTTTCAGGATTACAAAGTTTCGGCCAATTATAAAAGCTTAAAGGATTATGCAATAACTACGCCCCTGAAAACATTGCTAGAATATAGTGTATCTGTCAAATGTCACTTGGTGAAAATGTGTTTACAGTAACAGAATTCAAGTGGCTGGGTTAGCCACTCATCAACTAAGGATCAAAGACACTACAGGACTGGTCTCAGGTGAGGCTGGCATATGACACAGGTGGCTCTTAAGGGGTGTATTAAGCAAGGACTCCTTTTAAGAGAGCAAATATGAAACTAAAGATGTTTTTAAATGACTCTAGCACCTGACAGAAATTGAGCACTTAGGGCAGGAGGTGGCCGATGCCCAGTGGTGTGCTGCTGGATGCTAACGCGGAGGCCCTGACTGACAGTGTTCGTCAGTTTCTATAAAGAATCCACCATGGCTGAGTCCAGCTCCCAGTGAGAATTCACCAAACACAGAGACGGGCACAAACGCTACTAGGCTCTTGCAAGCTGGTACAGCGGGCTGCAGTGCCCCACTGACTCTCAGCCCACCGACGCCTACTTCCTTGTTAGCCAATTATGAAATGGAGACTCTTGGGGTTAATTATTTATTTTAAAACCCCTATGTTTGTTTGTTTGTTTGTTTGTTTGTTTTTAGCAGAGGACATAGGTATAAATGTGGCTGAAGTAGATAGGTCAGAAGCGGCGGGCTGTAGGAGCTGGGAGGATGTCATTTACACTATAGTCTAAGTGAAGGGTGCCCCCTGGAGTTGTGCAGGGTAGAGGCTGCACAGCCACATGTGATGGCTCTGCTACAGCTGTTTGCTTAACTTCACCACACACACATGTGCACACACACGCGTGAGCACACACACACACACACACACACACACACACACACAGCAACTCAAGATGCACTACATCATCCCCACTGCTCTGTGCAAGGCAGCTCTTCCAGCCCATTTCCCTCATCCAGTCTACACTGGACCTGCTTATGTCTGGGCTCCGTAATTTCTGGATTCCCTCACAGGCTGTGTGAGCAGGACTGGAGGGGAACCGAGAGAACAGCATTGAGGGCATTCTGACGGCAGAGCTCAGAAGCTACGTGAAAGGGTGTTTTGGGGCACAGCCTGGGAGGGAGAATGGAGTACTCTCAGGGCGCCCACAGCCTTGTCACCGGCCCATGAACACTTAGGCACAGTGTCCATTATTTGGGGGAGGAAAAGAATAAATCAGCGCTTCTCCATGAATCTAAATTACCCTTGAAAGACTATGCCAGGCAGTTGGCTCCCGAGCTGAGTCACGGCCTTCCGAGCGGCCAGGGGGCCCCACGACTCTGTGGGTGGCTCTGCATGGGGCCGTAACCCAGCGCTAATCCCAGTTACGTGGAAGAGAGCATTTTGAAAAGAACAAGCCCAGTTGATGGATGGTGTTATTTTGCCCTTTAGTGGGGAGTCACTCACTTTGGGAACCTGGAGAGACAGACTCTCCGCGTGGCGCCCTGCGCCTGCAAAGCCAGGGAGGCCTCCCGAGGCAGAACGGCCTGTGCCCAGCGTCTCGGACGCTCTGAGCTTGCCACCTCCAGCTGCCACCCTCCCCATAACAGTCTGCATAGGCACAGTGTGGGCAGGAAACCTGCGAAATCTAACAGTTCAGGAAACCTGGAGAGTCTAGTACAGCTTTCACTGTGAGGGGTAGGGTCTCTCCACCCCAAGTTAAGTGAGGATTACAGATTGGAGGTGTTTGAAATAATAGAGAACGAGGTAGCCCCTGGCCAGGTTCCTATTTAGCTGCAGAAAACTGCAGGCCCATCCTGAAGCTAGCACTGCTCAAAGAAGTTCTTGGGAAAACATCTCTCTCCTCCCAGAGCCACTAGACACCGAGCAGGGTGGGGAGGCAGAGGGAAGTAGCAGACCACGTCTCCTCCTGACCTAACGAGAGGCAGACCAGAGAAGCGGGGATGGTAGGAGACTGCAGCTTTAAATGGAACATGACAAATCCTCACACACTATGGCAGTGGCTCTGTACCACTAACTAGAGGCACGTGGGAGGTGTGTGATCTCACCCGCATGGCACTGAGGCTTGGGGGAGAGATGCTAAAGAGCAGGGTTGAAGGCAATCACTGGAAAAAATAAATGAGAGTGTCTGAGAGGCTTTTTGGCAAATACATACAGATCGTGAATGCTTAATAAGTAGCTGACACTGACGGAGTGCCTGTACGAGCCAGACTCTTTGTTAAAGCAACTGAAAAAAATATAACCTTAAATTTTTCATCATAATCTTGTGAGGAGGTTATTATAATTCCTACTTTACAGAGAAGAAAACGAAGGCTCAGAGGAGGTTATTAAGTTGCTGAAAGCCACACAGTGAGTTGGCAGAGCCCGATCGCGTCCCACCCTCTGACACTGGAGCCACGCCATGACCAGTCTGGCCACTGCTAGTTCGTGGTGGCGATTCTAATACGCTCACCCCCAGACCGTGGCTGTTAGTCATTTCCTTCTGGGATGGAACCCTAAGCAGGGCGGACTGCAGGTCTGGATCAGGGAGCCTGTCTTTCTGCGCTTCATGAGTCCACTCGGATCCCCACCCAGGAGCACCGGTGGGGGCGGGGAGCGCCACACGCCTGCTGTTTCAGAACCAGGGGCCACTTTGCCCAGCAGACGTGTACGTGACCCTGTTTGGCAGCTTACATTCAAGGCAAATAGAAAGTCCAAGTGCTAACTTTTGAGACAATGCCTAGAAAAAAGCTTTGAACATCATGAGAAACCAGTGGGTCACTGGACTGAGCTCAGAATGGCTGCGACAGTGGCTTTCTCTGGGGTGGGAAGCTATGCTTTGCCGTCCCCCGTCACCACAAGCAAAATCAGAGCCATTCATTGCCTCGGTCTCTCCCTTGCATTCACACCCATTTATGAGCGTGAATCACAGATTTCCAAATAACAAGTATGAACTATTAAAAAAAAAAAAAAAAAAACACCCACCACATAGCCCAGGCCTTCCAGCTGCCTATCAAGTGGATTCTGACCAGCCGAGGGGAGGGACAGGGTGGTGGAGCTATTAAGTCAGTCCCCAGGAGGTTCAACACTTGAGCAATTTGTAGTGAAATTACCAGCTGAACTTGGTTTGGAATCTGGCTGCGGTCCTTGTGCAGGGTGTGGTGTGAGAGCCCGGAGGCTGGCTGTGGGCAGAAGCCTTGCTGTGGATGCTGCGCTGAGGAGCAGTCTGGGAAAATCGAAGGGGGCGGAGGACGACCCAGTGAGGATTATGGTGGTGTGCTCGGGGTCATTCTAACTCCCTTCCAGCCTCTAGGAATGGATTGCTGTTGAGCCCAATCAAACTGTGAGATGCACAAGACAGCTTGCTTGCAAAATAGCCACACTGACTTCTTGTTTTGGGGTGCAGGCCTGGCTCTCAAATGAAATTTACAAGGGGCTTAGCCCTTGAAGGCGGCAGCTTTCCTAAGCACCCTCCTTTTCCTTGTTGAGAAGGCTGTGTCCTGACAGGACAGGTGTGCCCTACCTGGGGAAGGAAGGAATAAAATATGAAGGCTCAACAGAGTTCTGAATCTTCCCCCATTTTTAAGTAACTCATGAAATATAAATTAATGCTCACACTTTATATTTTTAACTGTATTTACTATAGATAAAGTGCTACCACAGGTACTATCTTCTTTAATATTTACAGCTAACCTGTGTCTGGCACTTGTAAGTCTCATTTGACAGAAGATCAAAGAAAACACCCAAGTATTTGGACCAGCACAAAAACAGATGGCATAAAAATCAACACTAAGGGCTTTGTCCAATGTTTATCAATCCCCTAGAAAAAAATTGGGGGTCAGATCTTTTAAGAATGTATGTTCAGAAAAAACCTACCAAAAGCATCTTTCCTTGAAAGTCAGAGTCCCTGTCCCTGTTTATGTGGTCATGCAGGTCATCTTGTTTCCCTTTTCCCCCAGGCTGCCAGGAAGACCAGAGCCATAATTAGTGCAGTTCTTGCAACTTTATTAGCCTTCATGCTTCATGTATTTCCTTTCTCCTTTCTATTACTTGCCTTTTTCCCTTTTCTATTTAATCTGTTTGTATATGGAGACCTCAGATTCTTTGGAAACTAGAGGTCAGTTGTGAATAAATATATGAATATAAGAAAAAAACAAACAAACAAAAATGGAAGTGGCAGAGTGTGGCCTCCAAGGCAGACCTCATGATTCCCAAAGCAGCACATTTTTTACTTGCCCACACTGCCCAGTCCCGGTGCAATTTTGCCGGAGGATCCTCCAGAACTAGGTGTGCTTGGTTACTTGGGGACTGGGCAACAGAAGACTCGGGCCAGCATGGCATCCCCACCAGTGAGCCCTCACCTGCCTGACAGTAGGGAGCTCGGACCTTATCAGAGCTACGTGTTCTGAAAGTCGCTGGCCACATGCCATTGATAGTCTCTCCAGAGCAACCCAGCGGTCTCTCCCTGAAGGTGGAAATCTAATTACAAGATATTTACAAACATATTTGGAAAGAACAGTGAGGCAGTTATTCTTCAATTAGATGGAAGCCGGTTTTAATTGCCTTCCTGGCAGCGTGTCCCCTCGGGAGGTGGGTGCTTGTACGAATGAAGGCCGAAGGAGGGGATTAGCAGGGCAGCTTTGGGTCTGAATGTCCCTGTGGCCTACCATGTGAAATCCTAACTAGCCGACAGGGCTGTTCTCAGCTCTCTGAATCTGTCTCATAACCGCGATGTGACTTCAGGTGTGCAGAAGCAGGGGCTATGGCTGCCCTGGGCTCGAACATGGGCCTAAATGTCTGTGAATGGGACTGCAACAGTGTGCATGAGTGTGAATATGTGAGTGCGCGTGGGTGGGTGTGCGTTGAAGCGAGTGTGGGAGTGTGGACTGAGTGTGCACACACGTGCAAGCACATGCGTGTGTGCTCGCCGGCATCTCTCCATCGCGTCAGGGGGAGTGGGGGAAGCAGTGGGGAAGCAGAGTGGAAGCAGCATGGTCGGCTTGCTTGGCCTTGCCCTGAACTGACAGGAACGAGGGCATGGAGCTAAAAGGGTTAACCTTGATGCAAACGCCTCCCCCATCCCCTCACACACCTAACTGTCCTTAAATAAACGGGGAAAGGCATAGGCACTACTCCCTCGAAAATAAGAGAATAATCTTCCCATTAAGCTTCCCGCACGGGGCTCTAATGCTAGACCGGCATGTGGGACAGCCCGCAGCCAGTTCCCAAGGAGCTCTCCACCACCGGCCCGTTCTAACGCACAGATGGAATTCGGAGCTGGAGTGACCTTGGGGAGCAGTGAGCCCAGTTATGTCATTTTATTAGAGTCGAGTCGCTGGGAGGCGTCTCGTTCCCCTCGTATTCGGAGGGCAGAGAGGAACCAAGGGCAGAGCTGAGCCAAGACCCAGAATTTTGGGTGTGCATTTAGAACAAGATTTACCCTGGTCTCCACAGCAACGCCTGCCATCCCACGTCCTGCCCTGTCTTCATGCGAATCCTGTCCTTGCCAGCTCGCTCATGGCTGGGTTATTTATGCGGTGTTATGACTGGTCTCTTTTGCACCTCATTCTATAAATCACTGCCCCTTAATCAACCTTAAAATTGCCTTAAGTATGTTATTTCCCTGTTCAGAGACATTAGGTGGCTTCCCATTAACTAGAAAATAAAATTCAAGACATTTAGTTTGCACCCAAGATCCATTACAGTCTAATTTCTACCTTTTAAATTTCCTATGTACCTTTCCCTTCATCAAAACTAGGCTACTAATTGCATAAATAATTCACTCTATTTATTCACTCTTTCATTCAACAAATACTTACTGAGTACTTTCCATGTTCCAGTCAGTATGCTAGACAGCATGATAAAGACATGTACTTAATAAGCACCTACTGTGTGCCAGGTACACTTCTAAATTCCCTATACGAAATAGTTAACGTACAGCCTTTTGCACATTCTACTGCAGGGGGTGCCGTATGCTTAGATGACAATATGGTGGCACCTTTTGGGTTTTGAACGTATCAGCTCTGCATGTGATCATCACAACAACGTTAAAGGGGAAGTGATTGTATTGAGCCCATTTTATCACTGGAGAAACTCAGGCACAGCAATATCAAAAGATAGATCTATTATGGGGTAAGTTTTGGTGTGGGCTGAAACCTGATGGCTTGGATTCACCGCCCTCAGCTCCGCTACCAAAGGCCTATGCAAGGATCCTCCACTGCTGACACACCCCGATGCCGGATGAATCTAGAGCTACTGCCACAGAGCATGTGGCTCGGCGCAAGGGAGGCTGGAGAGCCTGCGCCTGGGGGCTGACCACAGGGGTCCTAGAAGAACTCTGCACCCATAGGCGTCACACTAGAGCAAGGCTTTTCTTTTAAAATCAGAAAACAGCCCTGAGGTCTTTCAGGAAACTGACCCAAAGCTGCGGCCGTCCCCCGCTCACCACCGTACCAAGGTTATCTACATGGCACGTGGTCCCTCCCGCCCCGTGTTGTTCCTTCCAGCTGAGTCTACTGACTGTGGTCTCAGCATCCTTCTTAACCTGGGACCTCATGACACAGGGCTGATTAATCTGCATTTGCACACCCGCTGAAACCCCTTTGCTCTCTCTGCAAGAAGAGATCCCTGAGCTGAGCTTAAACTTCCATCAATTGCACACCTCGCCCTGAGCCTTCCATCTCAGAGTGGTGACTCTTGGCCTTTTAGTTGGTTTCGCATTTGTCATATCTACAGGGGCTTTATCACAGTCACTATTAACTTCGAATCAGCCAAGAGGGCTCAGCAGGTCCAAGTGAACCAGAGGTATATTTTCCCCTTTTATTTTCTTCAAACCTTCTAAGAATAGCAACAGCAAAACAAGCAGGAAGCTCTGAGGTCTTCATCCCCATTTGCGTTACCGCTGGGATGTAACGAGTAGATGCACCAGAAACGTCAACAGCGAACAGATTGGAATGGGTGTTTCTATTGTCCCAGCACGAGACGAGCTCCCCAGGAAAACAATCTTTAAAATAGTTGGACTTGACCATGTTGCTTCAAACCCAAGTGAGAAGTGGCTTGTCCTTGTCTGCCGGTTACAAAACTGCCCACTGAGGTACAGTGGGAAGAAAATGTTCCTTTTCCGGATCCATCACCCGTGGTGGAGGCAACTCTCATTCCTGTTTGTGGCATCTGGGCATGGTGCCTCCGCATCTGCAAGCAAAATTTCTTACTGTTCGGGGCTGATCCAGGGAGGATCCCCTAGGTTACGCCAGAGAAGGTCTCCCTCACCCCTGACAAGGGAGTTGAGTGTTTCGTGAGATGAATAAGCCCAGCAGCAGTCCAGAGTGTCATCTCACGCTGCCTCCTGCTGCCCTCGAAGTTTCAGCTGGACTCAGGATGCCTTTTCACTTCCTGCTCTGGGCCGCTGTCCGGCTGTCATTACCCACCAGCTGTGGCCCAGCTGCTACATTCCACATCAGAGGGGCATCATGCACCTGGGGTGGGAGCTGATTTCCCCTCCGCCTCCTACCGCGGTGCATTAAGCCTTCGGGGTCTTTGTTTTGAAAAAAGCTCTAAAAGCGTCAAATATGATTACTGTCTAGGTGAGAGGTGGAAAAACCAGAGGGGTTGGGAAGACTGAAGAATTGAATAAAACCACTAAAAATGTTTCTCTTTATTTTTTTTTGTCCCCCTGTTCTCTTCTTTTCCAGCTACCACTTCAATTTGGATTCAGATTAGCAATCAAAGTGTTGAAATGACCATCCCTATATATATGTAAGTTGATACAAATCTGGAAACACTAACCATATGAAAAGAAAACCGAGATTATCATTATTTCTCACAATAGCAATGATTTGGGCATATAAGAACAGAATTTAGGCAAATGTGGCTTATTATTCCTAATAGCTTTTAGTCTGATAAAATGATAAAATTAAAAACATTATCCACCATATACATGGTGTCAATGTGACCAGGAATAGTTGTGTTTTCTCCGTGGTAGCAAAATATATCAGTGTATGACAATCCCATCTTGATAGATGTTAGAGCTGTTTCCACAGTAACTTTCCAACTTGCTCCTTGCTTTAGTCTCATCCCTTCTGATATATCCTCTTATTTGCAAGTGATCTCCCTTAAACACAAGTCACATCAGGTCTTTGTCTTGTTAGTTTTGTGAAATCCTTAAAGGAGATCAAGGAAAAAGCAAAGGTAACCCACTCAAGTGTAGAGAAAGAATTGCTGAATTTCCCCTTTCAATAGCTAAATTTTTTGTTTGTTTGTTTTAAAGCTATGTTAACTTAGCTACCATTTCTTTGAATGGCATAGACAGATAAAAATGTTTGTCCCCAAAGTAGAAATCCTTCAAGAATATATTGATACAATAACTCATTCTTAAATAAGATTTTAGACTTTTGGAAGAGACTGTCAGTGTATATACCTTCCACCATCTATTTTCATTCATTAATAGCCAATATGTCAAACTTAGAAGAATTTATTTGTTTTCCTGGTGCTTTGCCATCTTTTGAATGTAAATATTCAATAACTAAACCCAAGGCAGCATTAACAAGTAGAAGCTTACACAGTGCAAGATGGCACGTGAGCCCTGGGTTAGTTAGCTGAGCGTTATAACCCACCGGAGCTTTCTCCTCTAATTGATTCCAGCTAAACTCCTGAGACCTGGCCGGGTTCCAAGCCTGCTGGATTAATATTAGCAGGCCAAGGCTTCTCCCACAGGGAACACTTGCTGGTAAGCTAAGAGTTATTTACCCCGTATGAATTTCTAAACATATTTTCAAAATTGATTTCACTAAATGTCATGCGCTGAGGTAGCGTCTAGGTATGATTTGTAGCTGAACAAGGCTCATACTACATAGGATTACCATATCGTATAAACTTCCTCTTGCTGGTGCAACAAATTACCACAATTTTAGTGGCTTAGAAGTGCACGAATTTATTTTCCTACAGTTCTGGAGGTCAGAAGTTCCAAATGGGTCTCAGCGGACAATTAAGGTGTCAGTGGGGCCCTTCTGAGGGCTCCAGGGGTGGATGGTGGCCTTGCCCTATGCAGCTTTAAGAAGCTGCCCGCATTCCTTGACTCATAGCCTTGTTCCTCCAGCTTCAAAGCCAGCAGTGCTGGGCCAAATCCGTTTTCAAGCTTCCATCTCTCTGGTTCTTTCTTCTGATTTCCTCGTTTACTTTTCAGGACACATTGGGCCTACCTGAATAACCCAGAATAATCTTTGTATGTTAAGGTCATCGAATTAGCAATCTTAATTCTGTCTGAGTCTTTGTCATGTCCCTTGCTCTAGGCACTGAGAGGTGGACAGCTTCGAGAGCCCAGTGTTCTGCCCATTATACACAGTAACAGACATCCGCCTGTGAGAGCCTCATGGTGGGCGCTTCTACTATTTTCCCCTGCTCACCTGCTTTTTTCTTTTTTCTTTTTTTCAGCCCTTGCAGTGGGAGGAGAGCTGTCGGCATGTGTGGGTGACGAGAGCGAGGTGAGAACTGGATGTAGGGTCTGGGATTACAGGAAATGGTTGTTTATGCAGCCCACTGGCACTCAGGGGATTGCAAAACGAAGCGTTAAATTCAAATGTCCTGACTCACTATTCCCTTGAGGGAAGGACTTCTGAAAACACAGGTGTGCGGTCTACTGAGCGGGTGGTTTCCTTAAAGTTTATTTCTGTAGAAATAAACTTTGACATTTTACCCCAGGGGTTGCAAAGCTGTGCCTCCCAGAGAGCCCTCTGGGGTGATGTGTGTTTCAGAAACTTCAGACATAAACTTGTATTCGGGCGGGCTGTGCCTCTGGTGACATCACACACTCCTGCTCCTCCTCCTCTCGCGCTGGATGGTGTGTCCGGGGTTTCTCCTCTGGTCCCTTCTTTTCTTCTGACTCCTGGACGCTGACCTCTCCTGAATCAGCCTTGAGCCTCCTCTCCTGACTCTAAACTGTACCCCGTGGCTGTCAATATCGTCTAGATTTCAGTGACTTCCAAATTTCCACTCCTAACTTCTCATTATCATCTGAACTTCAACAAACCCCTCTTTGTTACTGACATATGGAGGTTTATATGTAACCTCCTCAAATAGGTTTCTCTGACTTCTCTCACCTTATTGTACTTTTTCTGCATAGAATTTTCTACTATCCTATTTTCTGCTCTCTCCCTCCCTCCCTTCCATGTCTCTATTTAGTTTTATTCCATGACTGTTACATTTATGGATAAGAAAAGTGCCTGGGCATCGTAATTGTCTAATGGTGTTTAAGCAAGTGCATGAACACGTCTTCTTGAGGAATTACCAGCGCTCAATGTTACAATGAATCCTAGAAGTTCAGAACTGGAAGAGACTTTACTGGTCCCTGAATGTGTCCAATCCACCATTTAATAAATAAATAATGAGCAACAAGAGTTGCATGACTAGGAATATTTGAAACATTGTCACTTTCACTTAATGTGTTCTATGTTTGTATAAAGTGATTTATTCCAAATGTCCAAATAGTTATTCTTGGAAACCAAGAATTACTGAATTATAATTCATTTGGTGCCAGTGATCAAGTGACAATGGTCACTTTGTGCAAGCTTTCTCTCTGCTCAAACTAGTCAGTCAGTGGGGTCAGGGACAGATTTATAATATTAACATGGTAACTCTCAAAAGATTTCAGTAATCTGATTCTAAGAGGAGAACATTTTTGCCATTAAATGTTTGCAGTTATTTAAAGCAAGAGATAGCAAACCGTAGCCCATAGACCAAACCTGACCCACCACCCATTTCTGTAAATAAAGTTTTACTGAAACACAATAATACCTATTGTTTATGTATTGTCCGTGGCTGCTCCTGCACTGCAAAGGCAGAGCTGGATAGTTGCTTCAGAGCAAGAATGTCCCTCAAAACCTAAAATATTTACTATCTGGTCTTTTAAAAAGTTGTCAACCCCTAAATTAATAATTTATTCTCCCTGCAGCCTCCACTCTCACAAACCTACTTCAATTTCTTAAAATAAGGCACTTTCCCACTGAGAAAAATTTTAAATGCATGCTACTTATTATCCCAGTGCAGAACAATTATGTTTCTAAATGGAGATGCAGACTATTTGTTATCTTTTAGGGTTCTGATTTTGTTTTTTGTCTACTAGTCATTTAAAAGTGACAATAAGTGTAAAAACAATACCATTTAATGAGTATATAAAGTAGTATTGAGCTCTTTAAGGGGGTATTTTATAGCTTAGTTTTTTCAACATTTCACTTTTAAAGTCCAGATACTGAGGCTGAGAACATTTGAGTTGCTGGGGAGATACTTTTGTTCAGTGGCATGAATGAGATTTATATTCAGTCTTTGTTTACGCCCAAGACGATCATCTTTGCAATCAATCATGATGCTCCTACATAGTCAGTCTTCTTTCATATCAATACCCTGTAAAGCACTCTGAAATCTCTTTCCATAAGAAAACGCAGCGTCAGTTATTCCGGGGTTCTGCAAGAAGACATTTGAGATTTGCCCAATTCCTGATTCTTCGTCTTACACAGTTGTTAAGCCCTGTTTTACACTCTATGAGTCTTCACTAACCCCATATGAGTGTGGAAATTATAGTAATTAATCAAAAGTATGAGGTAGATTTTATTAACCCAATCTTACAGATGGAAAGAGGAAGACACAGAGAGGCTAAGAAACGTTCCTAAGTCTACGGAGGAAGCACCGATCATAGCCCCTACTCAGATCAAAGTCAGTACGCCTCTGGTGAAAACTTACTACTTGGGTGGCCCCCATGAACCACGTCTTCTGGTATTTACTCTCTTGTGTAGTTTCCTCCCACACTGAGTCAGCTTGGCCATGAAACCAGCCCTAGTGCGATGCCAGTATAAAGTAAGCTGAGGCTGGACACGTATTTGTGCATTGTCCTCGTGCATGGCTGGCTCTCAGAGCACTTCCCCTCGGAACCCATGCGAGGAGAAGCCCACCTGGCCATGCGGAGAGGCCACATGGAGGAAAGGCCCCAGCTGAGCTCCCAGGGACAGCCAGCACCACCCTGCCAGCCATGTGCATGAGCCATCTTGGAAGCAGGTCTGCTGGCCACAGTCAGACTATTCCATCTGATGCCATAGGAGCAGAGACTCGAAGCTCTGGCCAAATCCTGAATTTTCAACAAATAAATGCTTCTTTTCTATGTTGAAGTCTCTCAGTCTGGGGTGGCTTATTCCCCGGCAACAGTTCACCAAACATTTCTGATGACTCTTTCCACTCTGCGGCAGTGCCCTGGGCCACAAGGAGAACGGCCAAGGTTTCCGAACCAAGGTCGTATCAACACCTCCCTTTACAGGTCTAGGAAAGCAGTAGACCTAACCGACACTTTGCCTTCTATGTGTTGCTTTATAGGAAAGTAACGCGGGTCACTCACTGACAATAAGACGAGTCCCTTGTCTCTCTCTCTCTCTGTCCTGCTAGTAAGAAAAGGTCCCAGAAACTCCAAACTAGGAAGGAGTCAGGTGGCTCTGAGGTCGAATCCTCCATCAAACCTGTGGCTTTAGCCAAGTGACTGGACCTGTCTGATCGTCTGTTTTTGCACTTGTGAACTACAAAAGATGATCACTCTCGGGGTGTAGGAAGGGTTTAGCACTAGTGTATAGAAGGTTCTAGCATCATATCTGACCTGTAGAAGGTTCTTAATATATGGTAGATGCTACTGTCACTTTAAGTAATAGCTAGTCTCTTATACAGTTAACCATATGAAAGGTGTGCTCTCTAAGAAATGATGAGCTGTCTGAAGTATCCAGTTTACACCAGGGGCTTTAGCTCTAGCCCTGTATGATCCTAGATGCTGTGACTGAGGTTCATAAACCCCGTCCACTGACAAGAGGCGGAAGATGTAGCAGTTGTTCCCAGAACAGGGTACAATTGCCAGGGAAACCCCCTTGGGCTTCCCCATGTCAAGCAAGGACCCCCTGGAACTTTGGAACCTGGAAATATGAAAGCCGAATTGGAAATGACACTTAAAAAGCATTTTTCCCCTCAATTATTCCTGCCCTGTCAATTCCATTATGGCATAATTCAGCTCTCAAGATATGCAAATTATTTCCTCATTATTCTCCTTGAAGTGCTGCTGATAGATGGAAACTTTGAGAATGAAATCCTTGATGAGGTCTGAGATCGCTGAAGTGGAGAAAGACGTAGGTGGGGAATGGGCAGCATTTGGAAGAGGTGACACCTGAGCGTCTCAGACGGAGCGTAAAACCATCTGTGGTAGGGGAGTTTTTGTAATTCTCTTTGCTAAGAGCCCCTCTCTTTTCAGACTCTCCGTACTTAGAGCAGCGTCCTCTCTCTCTCTCACCACCAGGGACGTTTAGGAAGGAGATGCAGCAAAGAAGTAAAAATAGTAACTCGATATACATATTTCGTACCTGGAGCTTCTTCTAAGACCACTACTGGGCCCATTTGCCTCTTCTTCCTGTCTCCCTCACCACTTTGTGGCAGGTGTGAATCAGAGAGTTCTACTTTCGCTAGGCCAAGCCTAGGCACGTTTTGTTTGCAGATGTGTTCGTTGTTCTAGGCTGGGTTTTGGAGTGAACTAGACATCTTATTGGAAATGCCACACTGCACATCACAGAGGGTATCAGAGACGCTGAGTGAGGAAGGAAGCATGGTGACTGTTCTCCTGCACAGACCTGGGGGCACTCCTGCTTCTCAGACAGAGGTGTGCTTGGTTAACCCCAGGAGGCGTTCCGCCTGGGCTCAGGAATGCATCTGCAGTCACGCTTCAAGGCCATGGTGCCCTCCTGCCCACGCTGCCCCTTCCTGACGCAGTCACTCCCCCCTCACTGGTGGCAGCACCACCCCTCCCCACCGCACGTCCTAACTGGGTCCTTGAGACAAGCGGAAGTCACACCAGACTATCAGAACCACGTTGTGTTCAGAACTAGAAATTTTCTCCAACAAGCCAGACACAGCTCTGGAGCTAACCCCTCCATGCCTGGTTCTTTCTGCCTTTGAATGCATTTCCTTCCCTTGATGTTTCTCTGTCTCAGCTTTTGCACAAATGTGCTCTTGGCAGGTCCACCCAGCAGACTCTCAGAAGTGCTTAGACACATGCAAACTGCCTCAGGATATCTAGGGTTGTTGAGATGCAGAGATTCGAGGAAAGTGTTCTTCCCATCCTGAACAGAGCCCTGTGTAGGGGGCTCTTTTCCACACTCACTCTAACTTGTGCACCCCTGTCTAACCTCATTTCTCAATGCTTGTCCATATATATTCATCCTGCCTATGGAGCTGCATTTACACGAGCTGCTTGCGGTCACATGTCTTCTCCCCCTTTCTCTACTTGACAAGCACTTACTTGTCCTTCAGGAGTCAGCAGAAATGCTTCTCACAACGATAAGAGCATCTCTGAGATGCTCTTATCATTGCTTCCGTGCTGCTTGTGCACACCTGTACATGTCACTGAGCCCATTACAGCCTAAGTGTATTTTTACTTGTTTATCTCCTCCTTTAAATTCTGAGCTCCTCAAGGGCACAATCTGTCTTATTGTTTTATGCCCTGTGCCTGGCAAAGAATTTGACATGAGTATGTGCTCAATAGTTGTTGACTGGAAATCAACACAGATGTTCACGTTTACATCAAACGAAACGATAACTGTAAATGTCACCTGGAATTATCAACGACGCAAGCCGAACGAGGTTGTTCCTTTCTCCTCTGGGAGTCGCATGAATGAACATGAACGTGGATGCATGCTTGGACTACTGATTTCAACTCAGTCAGAAGCCAGTGTCCGGAATACGGGGTTTTATCATAACACCCTCAAGAGCAGCAGGGAAAGCAAACGCAAAAGGTGACCGTAGCCATCTGCACTTCTGGGCCCTGTGCTTGTCGAGGCTCCTAGAGGACTGTGCAAATCCCTCTTAGCAAATCATAATATCGCCACTTTACATAACTAAACTGAGAATAGCAGCAGACACGTTATGTTGAAATAATCACAAGGAACTTCAATGCAACCTCTTGAGAAATGACCACAACTGATGAACAAACAACCCGCTAAACTGGTAAGTCAAAACAAACAAAAAAGAAACGAACAAAACAAGGTCAATCACCAAGCTTTCACCGCATTTTCACAGGAGCTCAGGTTCCCCAAAGCTGTAGCATGTGATAACGTCATATCCTAATGGCCCATGTGATTCTCCTGTTCTGAGGTCCTGGGGGAGTCCTTCCTCCAAGACACGGTCTGGACAGGACGGCACTCTCTTCAGTCTGGGTGATGTGGGAAGCCACATTCCTAAACCTACAGTCACCAACACATTGACACTCAGAGCCTTAAGCCAGAGTTTGGCTGCGCCTTTTCACATACTTCTTCCTAATTCCCAGTCTTCACATTGTGTCATTTATATTCCTCAAACTGTGGGTGATGCAATTTTGCTCAAGTTCTTAAGAGGGCTGTTTATATCATGTGCCTTTTATAGAAAAAAAAAAAAGAAAACAAATGCTTGCTAGATGGCTGAGCTTTTCTAAAGAGAAGGAATAAAGCAGTTCCTTTAATAAATTCATAAATTGACATTTGTTATTTCATAAAACAAATATATGGAATCTCATTTTCTGCAACAAATGGCTTCTTGAGTCTATGAAAGTTACATGTAAAGAATTATTTTGATAATAATATTAAAATAATGTAAATTCTAATTCTTTAAGTTTTTCTCCCACTCCTTTCCTGTCAAATCTTTGCCTTTTTCTTAGATTTATTATTAATTTTCTCCACTTTATCTTCAAACATTCTATTGAATTTTACTATTTTAATTTCTATATATTCTCTCTCGTTTGCTGCAAGTGTCTTTAAAATAATTTTTTTGGTCCATGGAAGCAATACCTCTTCAATCATGTATATATGTATATGAAATCATATATATCTTAATGGTGATAATCCACTGTATAATCTTTTGATAATGTACACATAACTCATGCCCAGATTTATTTAGCATTGGTATGCTTTGGTTTTTCAAACATTTTCTGGAGGGGGATAGCGGGCCCCCAAGGACAGGAACAGGATCGGCCTTCTCTTTATCCTCATCCTAATGGAGCATCTGGCTCTTCCCAAGTGGATTACAAATGTTCGTTGAATGAATGCATGACAAGCAAGGAGACAGAGGACCAGAGAACAGCACTGCTTCAGAAGAGGAATGTGGGAGTGGCCAAGAGAGGAAACTTGGCGAATGGGATTTCAGAGATAAATCCATCCACCTTTACAATACGCCACTGGGCTGAAAAATATTAACAAAAAAACCCTGATTTAAAAAAATCCCAATCTGAAGCATTCTTATCCACATTACCCATACAACAACAATGGCAACACCCCTGAGCCTTCATTCGGCTGAGGTAATGCACATCGATATACGTAAGAAGGTCCAAACTACACGCTACTGGGCATCCAGGAAAGAGAAGAAACCAAGGATACTCCACACATGGCCTCCCCTATTAACCCACTTAATTCGATCATAATTTTCAGATCAACTTCCCACCAGGGCTCAAGGGAGCCTCCAATTTTATCCCATCTCCATTAGGCTTCACGGAAAGACACATGGCTTCTTTGTCTCCCAGAATAAGAACGAGGCTCCTCAGACAAATGATGCAAGAGGCAATTAGGTGCATACCAATTGCTTCCACAACTTGGAAGAGAAGTCACCAGTATCTAAAGAAACATCACTGCTCTTCAAAGTCTCTCCACCTGGCCTGTATTTGATTACTTACGCCCTTCCCCCATCTCACATAGATTTTCTTTAAACAGGTAAACTGCCAACTGGGGCAGGTCAAAGCAGGCTTTTTGAGGAGCTGCACGTTACAACTTTAGCATAACTTCCTCCCCGCCAATCTTGCAGAGGCGCGGTAAAAATAGATGAAGTGGCAGGCACAGTGCTAAGTAGATTCAGTCCCTGATGACTTTTCAAATATTTCTACCAGGTTTTCAGAGCAAGGTCTGCTGCCAGTCATTGTGATTCACTGGGGAGGAACTCTAAGAGGGAAAATAAATCATATGCTAATTTTCTAAGTCAGTCAGAGGGAGGTGGGGGAGGAATGCATGGCAGGGAGGTCAAGGAAATATATTAATAAATAAGTACATTTCCTAACAAGTGAAATATACCTTTTGAAAACTTCCAGAGAGGCTTATTTGTGCAGATTTCTAGGTTTCCCTGGCCCCCACCCCTGAATATCTTACCATTTCTCTAACATCCTTATTTCCCAAAGTAAATTAGTAAAACAGAAGTTCTTCTCTAAAATGAAGTCAGCTTTCAGAGCGCTCACCCCAAAGCTGCCTGAAACAAGTCGGAGCTTCGGAAACACTCCCAGGACTACTCAGGATAGTGAGAGTCATTGTTCCCATCTTGCGGGCTCTGCACAAAGGCTGATGTCACTCCAGCATCGTAAATTATCTTTCCAGTAAGGGCACCAGTCATGTATTGCAAGTCAAGGACAAAGGGCTGGCCACAGACCCATTTGAAATAGGCTAAGCTGTTTCTGGAGCACTTGATACGTCTCTGTTTTCTGCTGAGCCTCTAACCTTCCTCTCTGGCTTTCAGAGTCTGCACTTTTCAGTCCTTAACTTCCAGACTGGCCCCCTCCTCTCCATCTTACCCCAGCTCGCCGAAACTGGGCTGCCTTGGACCGGTACCACATTCACTACAACTCTGGGGATGTAAAATGCTAGGGATGTAGAAACATTTACATTCTCGTGGTTAAGAGCTCATATTCTATCTGGTTTTCAGCCCCCCAATCAAACACTTACTAGTTCTGTGATCTTGGGGCAACTACGATATTTCTATGAGCCTCCTTTTATCACTTGTAAAATGGGGATTATAATAATATTAATTACTCTGTTTTGAAAATTAAGTGTACTAATGTGCGATATATAGACTGTAGTGTGTTATAGACATGCTACCTGGGCAATAGTCAATAAATAGTCCTATTATTACTCTTGTCATTGTTGAACGAGAATATATCACAAAAATTTTCTTAATGGTAGATGGACCCTTGTAAGGCACTTAGGGAGATACTAGACGAAAATAGTTATGAGCTAATAGTCATTGGCTAATTCTATTTTCATCTCTCTCTCTCTCTCTCTCTCTCTCTCTCTCTCTCTCTCTCTCTCTACCTGTCTATCACCATATAATGGGGCACACAATGTGATAACTGGTAAGATTTGATACTCAGAGTACCAATTTCCTGTTTGATGCCAAAACGACAGACCTTTCCTCCTTTCTTCTTACCTTACTGCCAGTGGCAGGCACCACAGTCACCTGCTCCTTTCTCGAAAATCCCTCACCCCTCCACACTTGGCCTTCTAGACAACGCTGTCCTCCCTTCTCCCCTTGTCTGCCCTGTTGGTCGGTGTCTGCATCTCTCTGACCTCAGATACTGATCCCTAAGAACTTGGTCCTTGGTCTCTTTTACTATTACTTACTTTTTTCTAGGTGATCTCTTCTATTCCTATAGCTTTAAGTAGTATTATTAGCATTTTTTTAATACCTAAAGATATATCTGCAATTCAGAATTCCTTAGATACATACCTAACTGCCTTGCACATATCACTTACATCAATTATCTCAAAATTAACCAGACTTAACATAATTTTTTCTTTCCCCTTCATCAGAAAAATGAAATATTTCAACATCCCATCTTCTCTGTCTTTGTAAACAACTCCATCATTTACCCTGCTACCCAAACCAGGAAGTCAATATTTACTCTTGACTCCTCCCTTTTTCTTTGCTTAATCCCCTTTATCGGGCACATTTTGCTGATTCTACTTTGAGAATATATGAGACATCTGTCTGCTCCTTTTAGTCTTTTGTGACACTAGAAATTCAGCTCCCAGCTTGGAATTCTACAACTGGACTCTTTGCTTCCCCTTTGTTCATTTCTGATAAAGTCAGGTGTGAATGCTGTGTGGGAAAAGGGGTCAGCCTGACCACCTGGGGCCATGGATATGACAGTGGAGTCAGCACAATCGTCTGTACAGAGGGGACAGTTCGAGCTAACTCTTGAAGAGATGACCCAAGACAGAAAGGACAGGGCTTATCAAGGCATAAGATGGGGAAGGACAGCAGAGGATGGAAACCATGAACAGTTCTCTATGGCTAGTGGGGAAGCGGTGCACAGAGGAGGAAGCAGGATGCAAAGTCAGAAGCCAGATCTGAAAGGCTTCGCCTACTGTGCTAAGCACTTTGGAATTTACCCTAAAGTGACTCATTGAAGGATTTTAAACTTGAGGATAACATGATTAATAAAGGCTAACATTTGGTAAGGATGTGCCAAGCATTGTTCTAAGTGCTTCGCATGGATTAAGTCATTTAATCCTCATGACATCTGATGAGGCAAATGCTATTAATATCCTCATATTCCAGTAAGAAAACCGATTGTGAAGTATAAGTTCCTCGAGGACAGGTCCTTCATCTGTTTTAAAATGGGTCCCAAGCTCTTATCATCGGGTCTGGCATGAGGAAGGAATGAATGGGTGAGACACAGAGCTTATTCTCCCAGGGAAGAGCGCGATATGGAAAGGGGTGGTCTCACTCCAGAGCCAACACATTGAACCGCTACCATTGCTTGTACATTATGAAGAAAAAGATAATTTGCGGTGGAAGCAGATGACTAGAATGTGATAGGCCTGGCAGGAACCTAACACTAGAATTGAAAGCATCTTTCTAATCCTTAGATTGAGTGATGAGGATAAACTGCCATCTTTGAAATCTGAAGATCTATAAATGGCATTCCCTAAAGTGTGGTTCAAGGGTTATCTGCTTCAGAATCCCCTGAAAAGCTGATTAAAGATGCATATTCCAGGATTCATCTTTAATCTATTAATTCTGGGGATGTGACTTGGGAATCTGCAATGCCAATCAATCGCTATGAGAGTCTTATGAAAAATAAATTTTGAAATTAAATGGTTTAACATCTTTGATCTTCTTGGGAATGTTTTTTTTCAGAGAAGTGACTCAATGTGTACATTATGGCATTCTGAAGAATTTTTATTTTTCTCTATTTCAAGAGATGCCATCTGTCAAATTAAAAAATCTAGATGAATTTGGCTAATTTTTAAAATGTCGTATTTTATGGATCTTCCAAAAGCAAACTAAGTCTTAAACAGAAATAAATATGTTTCACACACATCTAAGGAACTTCTCAAACCACAAAATCTATGTACAGACTAAAATTTCATGCCTTTCTTTTAGGCTAGTGATCATCAAATCTATCTCAAGGAAAATTAACGTATGTAAAGGGTATCAAGGTAATTTCGAATGCATTTCCAATAAAAATAAGTTTTTAGACATTGTTTAAATTATGCATCATCTAATACTGTCAAGAGAAGCTAATAGATAGTTTTCATCAACTATAAAACATGATAATAATCTTTTATTTGCTTAAGTTCTTCTCAAACACAAAGCTCGAGGCAAGCACTTGAGTGCACATGGATTGTTTTGAGAAGTGAACTCAAAGAGGAAAAGCCAATACACCCTCAAACTGATTGTACCAAGCACAGCAGGGGCTGGATCTCAGAAGCAACACTTTAATGAAACACACAGAATAAATGCATTTCAAAATTGCCCTCCAGTTGCACAGATGAGGGGAGCATTTATTGACTTCTCACACTTCCAGGCACATACATGGGACAGAATGGCTGAATGGGTCTCTGCACCCACTCTACCCAGTGGTGGCCAAGTGACCCTGAGGGAAGCTGCCAAGAGTTTACACTTGCACACTGCTGTCGCTATAATAATGGCTTCTGTAAAACAGTGGGCCAAAATGACGAATGGCCCAAGAGGAGTCTGATACCTCCTTTTTTAGATATTTAATAATTATCAGAAATGATTCCCTAGGCAAAGGAGTGTGGGTGTTGTTTTTTTCCCCCCAAATATGTGAATTATAAATATTTTATCTCCAGAGATGGTTTTGTATTTTTAGTTTGGATTATGTTTAAGCTCCATTTCTTCTCCTCTGGGCCTGATGGGAAACATTTGTCCCTTTATAGTTAGTATGCCAAACTTGGAAAGAACCCATGAAATAAAAGCAGGTTAAAATAAATTCCCTGTGAACTGTGACTTGAAAGTGTTTATTTGGTAACTGAAAAGAGCCTTGTTGGACACTGAGCAGATTATGAAGTTGCCACCAAAAAGATTTCTAAGCGTGGGTCTCTTTTAAATCATACTGATGCTAACGTAAGCTCCAGCAGGCTAGCTCCATTTGAAAAAGTGTAAGACGTGTCCCCTCATGCTCGCTTAGGACAAGCATAATGAGTCATTTTTTCTTGTCTGGATGGTCTCAACGTCCTCCATATCGGCTTCCACTCCAGATCTCGCTCTGTTTCTCACTGCTCCTCACTATACTCCCTCTCTATTCTCCATTTTTTTTTTAACAAGAAAAAAGAGAACAACATTCTTTACCTTTTGTATTATTTACACTAGTGTAGATCCTTTTTTATTTACCTATCCCTAACCCTGCATTCTTCTAGAAACTATTTACTCTGTTGAAGCTGGTTTATAATCTGGGTGTTGCATCTTGATGGGAACATAGAGCCTGGAGTTTGTCACCCCTGGTTTGAATCCTGGCTCCACCACTTATAAACTGTATGACTTTGAAAGGCTCCTAAACTAACTTGTTTGGACCTCATGCTCTCTTCTGTGAAATGGGGCTGAAGATAGCATCTCTCTTACAGGGTTATTGTGAAACCTAAATGACGTCATAGATGAGAAAAGGTTTAACATGGTGTCTGATGTTTAATAAATATTTGATAAATGTTAATTATCATCATTATTTAGTCCACAACTTGTGTTTTTCATCTACATCCTTAGATGTTCTCTGAGTTTAAGAATAAATGTATAGACAGGATCACCGGTAACAAGAACTCAGAATCAAACTTGTCACCAGCTATGAACCAGTATGCTTCGACTCATGATGTTAATGAACTTGATAAGTAGAGAACAGCAAATAGAAATAAGACTGAGCAAGAGCAGTACAACAACAAATCTCAACAGCAGAAATGGTTTTTAAAAGAAGCCTTGAAGCAAAATTTCTAGACTTCTGACACTGTTAGGAAAAAGTAATGGAGAGCTGCCCTACCTCGGCTGAGAACTTCAAATGTGAAGAATTCTTCGTTGAATTTCTCAATTCTGTCCATAACAATAGGTTTTGTTGCTGTATCTGCAAAAATATAAAAAGGATGCAAGCTTTTGAAAAAATGATTATTGATAAGCCCTACTTTGTGCTCTTCAATCCCACCCAAAGTACAGTCAACACCACACCACACAACAAGAGAGTTTTACTCGAGTTGGAGGCCAAAAGAATAAGAAAATAAAGTTGTCCTGGGGTCTAAACTGTGAACTGCACTGGAGCATGTGTATTAGCCAAGCATATGAGTAAACCACAAGCTTCCATGCAAAAGTGGGAACTTCTCAAATGCTTATTAAGACAATTTGGTTGTGATATCGGAAAGGCAGAACTAGACTATGATCGGAATGAAGTAAACAGGTAATCAATGGCCTTTGGCTCTATTTGGAGAGACACTATGAGAATAAATGAATGGTCAGCTTCAAAGATGAAACAGGGAAGTTAGGGAACCAGAAGAGAAAGCCACTGGATGTGATAAGCAACCATACTGCCATCATAAAGGTATTTTCTACCAAGAACAGTGCTGATCTGATCTTTATGGATACATGATAGTATCCCAGAATTCTTGGGAGATCATTTGTTGGAACTAGATTCAAGAATTGCTTGAAGGCAGACTTATGTTTAAGTTTGAGGTTTGATCATCACAAGGTAGGAAACAAAGCCCTAAAATTATTTATATTTTATACAGTAACCTTATCTGAACATGGATACTCTGTATTATTAAAATCAACATACAGGTGTACATGCTTCTGCATTTTCAGGAAAATACATCTCTAGACCTGCTAAAGTGGGCCTGTCTTGTCCTCTCCATCAATCTACAAAACATTTCCCAACAGCCTCTCCATCGTCATATCACCTCTCTGCCACAGCCAGCCACACCTGATGACCGGATCTCTCTCATTGCTCAGTGTTAAGTTCTTTGTCGCAATTTTACTATTTCAAATGACCTTATTACTTATTTATTTTTGCTTGAGCATTTCATACCTCTTTGCAAAAGTTAGTCACTGTCTGTGAACATTCTTTTCAAACTTAAATAGTGCTAATGAATATAAAATATCTTTAATAATTTTTTGAGTACATGTAGAAATGTTAATATTTTGGATAATTGGGTTAAGAAAAATATATTGTTAAAATTTATTTTATCTCCTTTTTAGTGTGGCTAGTAGAGAATTATAAATTGCACACATTATATTTCTAGTGGACAGCACTGGCCTTTGTAGTCTCAGTGACACTGGTCCATTTGAAGTACACTGTTGTACCTAGAGTGTATAATACTGTTCTGTAAGACTGGTAAATGCCATTCACTTCCATTTCTAGAATGTATACCTAGCAATGGGTCTTTATGAAATGATGTCCATTAAGAATGGTGAGGGACACTCCAGCAGCTGCTCTGTAAGGTCAATCTGGTGGCTCAGTATTGGGACTTGCTTACAACAGCTCATTGTAAACCAGACTTGGCCTTTCTTGTGTGCTCTGTATTTGTAGCAGCAATTATAGCTTCCAGGGTCAGGCACTTTCAGGCAGTTAATAACCAGTTTGACTAAAAGTCCATCAGCTTTTTAGCCTTTCATTAAATGCTAGGAAATGCCTTACCCCAAGGTCAATACTGCTTAGCTCAGTCATACTTTATGACTGAGAGAAAGAATGCTTTCCTCTTCGTTGTCAATAGTATTGATTTGAGCTTCTTTGGGTGGCCCTGGCCATTTTTATTTGCCCCCTTTGTTTTCAACTGCCAAAGCGGTGACATCATCTGTCCTTTCACAACATGGACATTGTTGCAATGCTGAAAACCTAGTACAAGGAGATCCACTGTCAGACATCGGACCTCACCTCTTCATTATTATTGTAAAGTGACTCACAGGGGAAAGGAGGCTCAGGCTGTAAACCCTACAAGTCACCAGCCTGATAAACTACCATCTTGACCACTGGCCACAATGCTCTCGTTAAACTCAAATAGAAGAGCAGGTATGACTAATTCTTCCCTTTACCCGCCAAAATAAATCATGGCACCAAGCTGGAAGGAGACACAGACTTTTCCAAGACGAAGAGTTGAGTTGGAAGCTGAAGCCTTGGAAACATTTTGAAAACGAGCCAGGCGGCCTGAGCAGGGGATTACTGGACAAACTCCCAGGACCAGATCCTTCCTGAAAGCTGAGCTGGCAGAGGCAGCTGCAGAGACTTGTAGGATACGGTGGCATCTATGGAATTTTATTAGATATTAAATATGTATTGATCTCTTCAACAAGTCACTCATTAATTCACTTATATACGTCTATGTCCTTCAAAGACTTTCACAAATTGTTTCTGTTTGGGGATCATTCCAGATTTTTCCAAAAGCCATGCAACTAAAATTCACAGCAGCTTATCTATAAATATTTTGTTTGCATCTGATTCACTGAAGTTCAACTACATGACTCAATCAATGTAAGCAATGCCTGAGACCTAAGAGGTAACAGGAAGAACTTGGGTATTGGGGCCAGATATATGGTATATTGAACTCTAATATTTCATTTTGTGTTTTGGTATCTTCATCTATAAAATTCTGGCACATTAGTATATATTTTAGAAGATAAAATATACAAAGTACCTATTAACAGAGCTAGTGCCTAGTGAATATCTCCATAATGACTGGGGTTAGCCCACAGTAGAATGAAATGGCTGAATATTTTTAATCTTTTTGCTCAGAATCAATACATTTATGTGGCTTGTTTACTGTTTTACACATATGAAGCACCAAGTAGCTGGTTACTTTTATTATTACTGTTATTATTGTTCTTATCTAATCTCAGCATTTCTGGAATGATACAGAAATGTACTTTAGCAGCAAAGACCCAGTTTGGAAAATTTTTCTTTAGCATGATGACGATTTAATTAATGCAAAACTTCTTAGGACAATCTCAGACAAAGCTTTGTTAATTCAATAACGTGCAACCCATTGCTGTGGGACAAACATCTGTCCTTCGGACAGGCTGGCATGGACAGATAAAAAGGACACGCTCTAGAGTGAGAACTCTTAGATCTATATCCCGGTTTAGTCAGGTAACTATCATATGACCTGAGGCACATTACTTAATCTCTCCATGCTGAGGCATGGATTCCTCAGCTATAAAATAGAATAGCAGTTTCAAAGAGATATTTTACACCCATGTTCATGGAAGCATTATCCACAATAGCTAAAAGGTAGAAGCAACCTAAGTCTCCATCAGCAGGTGAGTGGATAAACAACTTGTGGCCCGTGCATGCAGTGGAGTACTGTTCAGCTACAAAGGAAGGCAATTCTGGCACATATTACAACATAGATGAACCCCGAAGACATTATGCTAAGTGAAATAAGCCAGTCACAAGGCAACAAATACTATATGATTTCATTTAAAACAGGTACCTAGAGTAGTCAGATTCATAGAGACAGAAGGTACAGTGGTGGTTGCCTGATTCTGGAGGGAGGGAACATGAGGAGTTGTTTAATGGGTCCAGAGTTTCAGTTTTGCAAGACAGGGAGATCTGGAGACATGTTGATAGTTACACAACAATGTGAATATATTTACTGCCACTGAACCTGACAATGAAAAATGGTTAAGAGGGTAATTTTTCTTACGTATATTTTATCACAATTTACAAAATTAAAATAAAAAAGAATAACAATATAATTTCTTCACATTTATTTTGTTGAGTGAATTAGGGGATAATGTCTTTCATGATGTAGCCCAGTGCTGGGCACCTAATAAGTACAAGTCAAATAAATGGTAGATGTTGAGAAAAAAACACAAAACAAAATATCAAAAACAACCAGCCATGGAATTTCTTTGTATCTACAACGTCTAGTTCTGAGCTAAGACTGTTAAGGATGAGAACAAGCCTAAGTGGTTCCCCCAGACCAGGAGGGAAACCGCTGTGACAGGCAGGCCATGGTGAGGTCCTCAGCAAGACCAGACTCAATCTGAGCACAGAGCAGTGTTGAATGCTTGAGTCCCAGACAGACTCCTACGTAGAGCCAGCAGGGGGCGACAGAGAGGGGAGGCAGGGTGAAGGAGAACAGGCAGGGGGAGGGAAGCCAGAGGGAAGTCCTATGGATGGTGTCCCACTGTGGCGGGAGGTCACTGAATCCAGTGCTCTGAACACAGCCCCTGACACTCAACTAGGCAGTAATTTCCCCTCATTATAAATGCTTTTCACAGGCCTTCACTCACTTGGATGTAACTTTTCCCCAAAGCTTGGCAAACTGTTCTTGACAAAACATGTGCCATTAGGAAGAAAAAAAGTATCCATATTTCCTAAGTCACTGAGATGGTTCTGTACCTGTCAGGTGAGCAGGGTCTATCCCACACCAGGACATGCCCATGCCCAGCTGGGGCTACTTTAGGTCACACAGCAGCGATTCTTCTCGAAGGGCTGGGTCCGTTTGCTCCTTCAGCTCACTTGCACTGTCCCTGCAAATCTGGCCACCCTTCCTCCTCCTGATCTAAAATATTCCAGTTTTTAATTAGTTCCAGGCCGGTCGATGTGACTGCCCCATCTGCACAATGCACATGTGCCAATTCAAAGTCTGAAGCCGATGAACTAATACAGCCAACTGAAGACCTGTTGAAGGAGGCGAATGGAGCCACACTGCTGCTGGAAAATCCG
Organism: Macroglossus sobrinus; assembly: GCA_004027375.1. Classification (NCBI taxonomy): domain Eukaryota; kingdom Metazoa; phylum Chordata; class Mammalia; order Chiroptera; family Pteropodidae; genus Macroglossus; species Macroglossus sobrinus. The sequence goes on from PVKZ01002101.1 coordinate 124,239, forward strand.
CCGGCAGTGCCTGCCAGCACCGGGCGCTTTCCAAGCCGTGCCTGAACCACAGGCCTGTTATGAAAGGACTGCTGAGTTCCATCTTCTAACTCCGACTCTCCAGAAACCAACGGACGATTCAAGTGTGGGGTGCAAACTCCCTGTAAGCTGGGGGACATGTCCCAGGGTCAGTAACATCCTTGGCTGAGCACAAAGAAGCGGAGGTCATGGCCCAAATCCATCAAGAAAAAAATTAATGCAGGTACCGTTCCTTTTCGACATGCAGCCTCGTTAGCCTCTAAACACAGAGCCAAGCCACTGAGTCCACAGCTGTTTCACCTGGCCCTTCTGTGTTTTATAGTGTCAGAGACTTTTGTGTCCAATATTGTCCTTTAATTGTATTTCTTTCCACAACTTAACTATAAAGAGGAAAATGTACATATACATATAACATAAATACATGTATATATATATATATGTGATACATTCACATTATATTTATGGATACATACACATTATATATTTATATAAAATGAGATTGAACTAAAGCCTTTACATCTAGCGTGTTCCTCCATATGTACTATATCATAATACAAATGCTTAAATTATAATCTCAGAAATAAAACAATATTCATCTGGTAAAAAATTTCTCCTATCGTCAGAGATTGTGTTTGGTAGAGCTCAATTTGGTTTTATTAGACATGTGATGGGTGCTAAATTTTCCCATTTTAAGTGCCTGCTAAAAATTACTTTTAATTAATTAATTTATTTATCTGGTGTGTACTTACTGTCTACTATGTGTCAGGCTAAATCTAGTTAGCAGTGAATAAAAAAATTCATAGACAAAACTCCCTACTTTGTAGAACTTATATTTTCAGGATATTATTTACCTTCTACTTATTTCCTTCCAAAAAAAAAGTGAAAATGAACACACCCTGAATACTTACAATCCTCAGATGATTATTGCTAGCTCATCATCATATCATTATGACTTCTCTTAGCTTTAAGATCATCATTATAAACGGTGAATTACCTCGACCCTGACAGTTTCCTCAGTGTCATTCTCCTGTCACAGGGGAAAAGGCATTGACCCCCCCCCCCACAACTATGCCATCCTACAACTCGCTGACCTGTCCCCCATGCTGAGAGTACACACTTTCCCAGCCTGGTACAGGCACAGATTCTGGTGGAGATAGTAGGAAAAAGCACAGAACTTTCACTGAACTGAATAAAACCAGCAGTCACAAGATGGCTCGCTGCAAAACCCCCTTAGGGAGAAAGTAAAACAAAAACTCCTTGTGTCCCCAGTGACACTGTTGTACAAACATCAGTCTCACGCCTAGCTGGCAGTTCTCCTGTCACTGGCTCTTCAGCATCCTGTCCAGTTGTTCCTGAATGCCACCCAGGTCCAGGTTTAAGGAGAAAAATGTCCTAGTACATCTCTCAGGATTTCTTATAGTAACTGTCTCCTCTTGCACTATGCCACGGAGTCTTAATTCCCAGTATGTGACCTCATCCTTGCATGTAGCTTGTTCTGATTCCTGAATATCTGGTTTCTAAAGAACACTGTCATCACAAAGCAGGAAGTGTTTACAGAAGAGAATCAGGTAGAAGGAAGGAAATTATTTCCAGGATCAGTCTGTAGTGAGGCAGTAAGGAGGGAGAGGAAAAGAAAATTGGGAAAGGAAGTCTACCTTTTGATCTGGCTTCACCTAGTTGGGATCAGTCAGGCTTACCTATGACCTGTGGTGTTAACCAGGCCTGTCAGTTAAAACTAAACATGTTTAACAGTGGCAGTCAGCCAAACACATAAATTCTGCCTCAATCTAAACACCGCAGAGGGTCTGCCTAGTTTCAAAATATCTATGCCAACTGCGCAATATACATGGCACATTGTGGGTGTGACTGGGCAAAAGCTCTGGGAGGGGCAGTCTGCTGTGAGGGGTTAGTTCTTGAAGCCACTAGCTTTCTAGATTTGGGGAAGGGTCTCAGGATTTGTCTTTAATGCGTATGAAATAATTGAGGCTGGGAGTGGGGAAATGGCTAATAAAATGGACCATTTCACTTGGTAATATACTCACTGAATAGTTTCAGGAAAGGAAATTTATAGAGATCCCAGGGGAGCTAAGGGGAAGAACTGTGGGGAAGTGCATGGAGTTTGTGTGGGTCACTCTTTTACGATATTTGAGGCTACAAGTAAGAACAGAACTCAGGGTTTTAAGAAAGTCTAGCTTAAGGAGATGAAGACTGTTGTTTGGTTGTCTACTGTAAAATTAAAGGAGATCTACAAATATCTCATATGGCATCGGATTCTACTTCCCAGGATAGGAACGGCATGGTGACATTTGGGACACACATGGATAGCCAAATGACTTAGGAATGTGGGAATCCATAAATAAAAGGGCAGATTTGTCTAAGAATAAATACTTGTGCATATTTTACTGCCTTTGTTTAACAAATACTGTTGATTTTTTCTATGTGCTGAGTGCTGAGAATAAAACAATGAACCATTCTCTCCAAGCAATTAAAATTTCATGAGAGATTTAGCCAAGCAAGCAGTGAGGAAGGATGGGACGAGTGCTATCAGAAGGACAAGCACAGAGCATTGTCAGGTATTCAAGAGAGTCATTTTACTCAATGTTTGGGGGCGGGTCAAAGAAATCGAAGGAATTTTTGGAAGGACCTAGAGGACTATAGGGGTCAATTCAGTGGGGGAAAAAAAAGAAAAAAAAAAGTTTTCTGAGCAGAGGGAATGGCCCCTAGATGGAGAAATCATGGAAGACCTGTTGGATAAGAAGACACCTGAGCAGAGACCTGGCAAAAGTGGGGGAGTCAGCCAGACGCATGGATTTCAGGAAAAAGGCCCCTGAGAATGGTGGGTGCTTGTGTTCTGTGAGGAAGACAGTGGTTTCACAGTCCACAAGCCCACCGCCCACAGTTGAGCCTGATTTCCAGTCCTCTCTGGGCCAGGTTTCCCTCCATTAGTTCTGAAGCACTGCCCAGTGGGTCCTTCCATCCTGCCCTGTCTATTGTGCGTGAACTTATTACTGCTGGATTCTTCTTCAATTGCAGATCAGAATTTTAGTTTTCTTGGTCATGTTAGTGGACAGCCCTGAACCAAGTTTTTCTTGAGGCATTCTTATGCAAGACAGCAAAGGAGATGACGAAAGAGTGCCATCGACCAAGGCCATGTGGCATGTGTGGTCCTTTATTTATAAAGGGTCTAGCTTGCTCATCATGTTGGATATCAAAATATAAGTTCTGCTTGAGAAAACAGATAATAGATAATATGGATATATATACACAGACACACACAACACACACACACACATACTTACACGTACCCATGCACACATGCAAATTGTATCTATGGCTCAAACTATTACTTGGATAAATAATAGAATCTAACACTGATTAAAGTGTAACACCTATCGAATAAAAAGATAGTTCGTTTTGCTAGCAATCACTGCTATGCAAATTATAAAGTCTATATTATGTTAGGTGTATTACTTTCCGAGATGACAACTAAAATATAAAACCCCACATTATTACCAATCTAGATGAACACCTGAGGATAGATCAACTTATAATAATGTTCCAATGATGATTTTTTATTTTGTCTCTGCTAATTAGTTTGCAAGATCCAATTTATCATCTCAACAGCACAGATTTCATCACTGGTTATGTAATTCTTACTTTTCTTCCATAGTTAAGTATTTCGTTGATTATTGGTGATTTCTGGTTGGTTGTGGTTTGTTCCTTAAAAACAGTTATTTAAAACCAATATTAAAGAAAATGTATGTGTTATTATTGCTTTTATAAATGAAATTTTGGAGAGAATCAAGCAATGGTGATAATAGTGGAAATGTCCCCTTCCGGTGGGGGTGGGGGGATAAAAACAATTATTGCCCCATAATTGAGAAAAAGAGTCGAGATGCAGAACTTTTCTTGGGACACAGGTATTTGCGATTTCCCTAAAGAGCCCAATCTTGGCTTTTCTACAGTTATCACAGTACAGAAGACATTTGAAATTTGTTAGATCATTGACATATTCTTTTGGACCAAGCTTCCCTCCTTGGTTCCACTCATCTCATGTTCAAATCTAGCTTCCTGGGGAAGTTCCATAGGAATAAACTGCAGATCAGGTTCTCTTCTCCAGCTCCCTTCTGTAGTTTTCTGTATATTTCTGTATATTTCCTTCTGTATATGTCTCTTTATAGCGGTGTTAATCTGAATAACACTCTGTGTGTTCACACAGCACTCCAGGAAGAGCTTTAGGTGGTTTAGAAGACTGAACAAAAAAACAGATGATTTAAAGGCTACGAAAGAAGCATCGACATCTTGGAGGATTTCTGATTTAAGGGAGTAGGTCGGAACAGCTCACCTTATTTGTCAGGTTTGTTAGTAGAGCTGCCAGCGAGGCAGAGCCCCCCTGGCAGACATCTGTGCTGAAGCACAAAGATCTCTGTCTCTTTGCTCACAGAGAACAGGAAACATTTTGTCTCCAGCAAATCAAGTCTCAAAACAGTGCCAAGTTTCATGGCTCAGGAAGCCGGTGACCCTTCAGTCATCTGCACCAGTTGCCATTCTCTGTGGAACAGCTGAACGTCCATGCCCTCCAGGCACCAGCAAAGGGCACTCTGTTGTTCCTGGCACAGCTCGCAGTGCCAGGCCCTGGGAGATTCTCAGAGCTCTGCTGATCAAGTACTTGGTGTTCAGTTGCCAGATGGGAAGTGAGCATCCAGAAAAATATCCTGGTGACTCTGAAACTTCAAAGGCACGGGGAGAGTGTTTCATCATTAATTTCCATCTTTCTACATTGGATAATCCCCTCTACATTAAAAAGGAGACTACAGATTTTTATAAATGAGTTATAGTAATCCAGGTCTTAAGAAATTTATATTTGAACTGTCTTTTCTTGGCTCTCTGATAATGAAGTCCAGAATGCTATATGCTTTGCTGTCCAACAGCCACGCCATCGATGCACTGTAGTGTCCGTAACCCAGTCAAAATGTTTATGTGTTATATCTGGTAGCATTTGTATTTTCATATTTACAAATTTATTGCAGTGATTGCTAGCAAAACGAACTATCTTTCCATTCAATAGGTATTACATTTTAATCAGTGTTAGATTCTATTATTTGGATTTGAGCCAAGTAATAGTTTGATCCATAGATACAATTTGCATGTGTGCATGGGTACATGTAAGTATGTGTGTGTGTGTGTGTTGTGTGTGTCTGTATATATATATATATATATATATATATATATATATATATCCATATTATCTATTATCTATGGATATATATATATATATCCATATTATCTATTATCTGTTTTCTCAAGCAGAACTTATATTTTGATATCCAACATGATGACTAAGCTAGACCCTTTGTAAAGGACCACACAAGCCACATGGCCTTGGTCGATGGCACTCTTTCTTCATCTCCTTTGCTGTCTTGCAAAAGAGGAGTCACTGGATCGAGAACCAGGGTCTGTAACGACATTCTTCTGTGATAATGTAGTGTGGGCATTTCTCGTGGCAGTCTAGTGACATTTAAACAGTAACACTGATTCTCCTAAAGTCTGTGAGCTGTGTCCTTGTCTTATCAGTGAGGGTGGCACCTCTGAAGGGCTTACCAGATCTCTTCACAGACCAGAGAAAACTCTGCCAGCTTTCATTGTGGCTAAATGTGCTATATACTCCAAGTTGCTTTATATTTCCTGGGTTTACAAGGTACAGCACTGGAATACCAGATCTTAACATATAAACTCCCTAAACTCTCCAGCAGAAACTGCAGTGTGTCTTGAATTTGAGTTTTAAAATGGAACTTAATTTGTGGTGCCAGGACACACTCTTCAAGGTCAAAGTTGACAGGATGGGAGAGGCATGCTTCATCCAATCGACTTTCCAGCTGAGTGTAGATTCCACCCTCACAGGCCAAAGTCAGCAGAGTTGAGGATCATAAACAGGAGGCCTGGAACAGTCCCCTCAAGCTTAGGCAACTGAAATCTGGCAGGGAGAGTCTGACAAGCAATTCAAATAGGTCCCAAAACACATCTGTGGAAGTGAGGAAGGATCCAGCAGAGCCAGTCAAAACCAGCAGGGGGGGTTAGATAGGAAAGGATGAAAATTGCCTTCTTGGCACAAAAGTTAACCGACAACACGTGTCAAATGCCCAAGATGGGCCAAGCATTGTGCCAGGTAGCGTGCAGGAAGGGAGAGGTGGATATGAGCCTTAGATTGTGCCTTCAGAAAGCTTAAATCTAACTGGTCTGTGAAGTTGAGGGGGCTCAGGGGGCCACACATGTCACCTGGGCTTCTCTGTTACTCTGATCCTCCTGACACTTTATTTCTTTGTCAATATAATGAGCCTTACAGGCTTAATTTTTGGTCCAACCATATCCAATAATAATTTGCAAACTCCAGTCCCTTACCATGTTTAAGAATTATTAGAAGTGGCTAAGGGAATGCTCAAAATAATAAAATAAAATAAAATAAAATAAAATAAAATAAAAAGACAAGGGGAAAAGTGGTTAAAAGTTGAAATGTTTCAATTAAAGCACTGAAAGAATTAAGAAATAAGTCCAGAGCAATGATAACGACAAAAACAACAGACTCAAATGACCTTCAATGAGGAAAGAAGACACAGACTCTAAAACAAAGTCACCAAGGCTAACAGAGGGACGTGGCAGAGACATAGAGGTGGAGTCCAGTGATGTGCTGGAGCTGGCAGGGCCAATGGCTGGATTTTCAGAAATTTTGTGAGCTGGTTGTTAAACACAGCCATTATTAAACAAGAAAATACATAAACTTACGATTCAATGAATTATTGTAAAAATTAAGGTAATAAATATTCAAAACTCATCATCACCTAATTATTTTACTATATTTTACTATCATCTATGTTCTTGAGGTTATTTCTGTCTGTCTTACCTATATGATGAAAATACTATATAATGGTGAGCTACTTTGCCACTCTTCCTAACTACTTTCAATGACATCAAACTGGTTGTTTAAAATTCAGCCACAGTGAGTACTTATATCATGGAAGTCAGCTAAAGCTAAAAATACATAAATTATATAAAATCATAAATCCTGGGGGTGGGGCAGGCATGTCTTTGCAAGAGCATCATTTATTATTTTGTTGGTTGTCTAGACTTAAGAAAGAGATCATGGAGAAAGTATTTACAATGCATATTAAATTTAAAATATATCAAGTCTTTATCTGTTACACTGTGAATTATACAAATATTTAAGAAAAATTTTTTCCAGTGTTGGAAAACTGTTATCTGATTCAGCAAAAGAATAAAATTTCAACATATATCTTATTTCTTTTTCCTCTTCCTCACTAAAGTAAGAGAAAACATCGGCCAACATTCATTCTGAAACTACACTCATTCATCCCTTGCAGTTATAGGTTGGCTGTTATAGGTGGATACAAGAGCTCAGGAAAAAAATCAACAAAAGTATCCTATGAGAATCAATTATAATAAACTTATGTGCCTACATATATGTCCACATTTTTTCCAGAGAGATAGTTATTTATTAAACATTTACCAGCACATCACTGGATAGAATCCACACCATATTTTAACAGAGAAAAACTGATAATATTGGTTGTGGAACTTAGTGATAAGACTGTAGAAATAGAACGTTAAACCACAATTGACTTCACCTTTAGACTGGGCAGCAAGCTGTCGCCGCAGTAAGCCAAATCTGGGCCCTCTGTGTTTGATCGCTATAGTGTAGTAACAGCTGGAGGATGCTATAGCCCATGAGAAGTTGGAAGAAACGCCTGCTTTTGTTTTATTTTGACTATTTCTCACTGTCTTTGTACAGAGGAACTGAACTGTGATTTGACTGACAGACTAAGGAATATGTGTAACATATATTTGTGGCTCATAAACACAAATGTTAGAAGTCAGCACAGACTCTAGGATTACAGTGTAGACTCGGAAGATGGAAGCCTATGTCTCAGACGGGGTCTTGGCAAGTTTTACAGGGGGCTTAGCTACCATCAGCCTTGATGCCTCTCCAAGGTGAGCCCACACTCCAGAAACCCAAGGCTCTGGTACACTGAACCTTGCTTCGTGGTGGCTGCCACTAGCCCAAAGCCCCAGCCCCAGCCTCATGCCACGCTCTGCCTTGTTTGGAGCCAGTGAGGAGAAGGCAATGCAGCTTTCATCCACTCTCAGTAACCTATATTTCACAGGAAAAATAGACATTTGGGACGAGTTAAAGATGGAGAAATTCTTATCTTCTTTCATGACTCTGATTCAGTCAAGGCTCTTAGTCAAATGGTGCCCACAGCTAGTCTCTCTCAAACACACACTTGTCTAAAGACACAGGGGAGCACAAACAAAGCCAGAATGCAGGGTTGGGTGGGAACAGTTGATAAGTGCATAGAGAAAGGGACTACAAACCCGATAAAAATGTGCCTGAAGCTTACCCACTCTCCAGACGTTTTACTTACATAAGCCAATGAATATCCTGTAATATTGGCACAGATTTATAAACTATTTTTTTCTCTTACAGCCTGAACCACCTTAACTGACCCTCTGCTAGACGTGGCCCTGGGGTTGGGAAGCGTGTCAGTAACGCAGCGCTTGTAAGGAAGAGTAAACACTTGCCTGGCCCCGTCCTCTGCGCATACCCCTCCTCCCATGATCCCTCTGGTTTCCGGCCACCTCACAATCTCTTCACCAGGGAAGATGTGAGTAACGTTCTCTACTTCCAGCATTCCTCTGCTATTGCTACTTCGTGCCCCAACACTGCACAGTCCTCACACACAGTGCATAGGGACTGTGCAAATCACTAATTTCCTGTTGGGGTAGGAGAAAATAAAATAGGAGGCAATAGGTATGAAGGATTAGCCAGATTCATTTCTTAATAATTAACAGAAACATCTGAGTGGTTCAAATCCAGCCATTTCCTGTTAAAGAACACTGGATGACGATGCATCTTAGTTTTGTTTTTTTTTTTTGACATGTGGTTTTAATAATGATGATGATCATATGAAAGCCCCCCCCCAAGCTCAACCAATGTTAATAGCAAATAGGGACATGCTAGTATGAACCAGGTTTTATTCCCCCCTAAAGCCAGAGAGCGCATTCTTGGGATGACCTGGGGTCAATCTCCAACATCAAAATCTTGCTGTTCTGAGAACTTCTCTTCTGCAGGTATTTCCCTTAGTGAATAGAGAATTATTCGGTTAAAAATTCTTCTATGCCTTTACTCTGAATTGCAACCACAGTTATATAGAAATGCTTTCGTTTATATTAGAGACATCTTTTCCCACTACTTTCTATGCCTTAGTAAGTTGGTATCCATTTCCATATATTATTATTCTTTTTACAGATGAAGCACTTTGTCAGCTGTCAGGTTAAAAACGTGGTCACGTTAAGACAGATGGCTTAGTCACTGGGGAAGCTGATGCTAAGGCCTTTCAAAAGAGCAGACCACAACAAAGCCTTGTTCTTGACATTGCATTGGAAGTAGTGATCTTTGACACCTGTCTCCAAACTCTTTCCACTATGTCTCCACCTCTGGGCATGTCCCCAACCCCACATTGTCACCCAGCCCTCCGGTTCTGGCTTACTCTCTCAGCTTGGGCATTTGTGACTTGGCTTGCCCTCTTACATGATCTGCCAGCACTAGGGACCAGCCTAGCCCTAATTAGAAGCCACTCGTCCATTTTACATACAGATCTATAGCTCTCACTTATATTCTCCATAAACCAAACTTCTGTGGTATAACAATAACTTAGCCCAACTTAAATATTTATAAACTATAGATGTTTTTCTATATAATGCACGTTTAATGTAGAAAATATCAGCAAGGGGAAAAAACACACCCAAATTCCATATTCTAAAGATAACTGCTACTAATATTTGATGTACATATTTCCAGATTTCTTTGTGTATGCATAACTGACAACATGTATTAAATGTTAAATCCATATACATACACATATGTATATATGTATATGTATATAGATTTGATATATTCTAAAATAATATAGATATACATTCCAATGTAATGTGTATATGATTATACTATACACATGGTTTTATAAACTACTTTTTGATTTGCCACAAATGGATTGGATTTCCTTTCCTATAAACATACGTGTACTTCATCACTGTTAATGACTATGGGGTAGTCAGTTAGATTAATAGACCATAATTTACTTATCTGCAATAAAATAACATCTTTATATGATCCTCCGGTTTTGTTTTTTTTTAATCATGAATGTCGCTGACATGAATATTTTAGTGCTTCATTGTCTGGGATTCATTCTTAGACATGCATTTTCAATGTAAAAGGATATGGATTCTTTTTAGAACTTTTGATCCATAGCCACATTTTGCTCCAGAAACATTATACAAATGTATGCTTCTAGCAGTAGTAAATGGGTCAGATTAAGTTTAACTGTAGTTGTTCTCACCAGAATAAACATATAGAGGGATCATGAAGATTTGTTGTTGCTGTTATTTTAAGCAGTTGATTACTATTCAAACAGATAAATGGTGCTCAGTACCATTATTCAAACCATTGCCTTGGAAAGAAAATAAAACCTTTGAGATTATCAAGGACCTGAAATCTTCAATGAAATTAAATAAATTCATACCAAATGACCATGAACTTAAATCAGACAGAGGATTCATAAAATATTCATAGGGCAAAAAAACACTTTAACAAAAATTGAAAATAATGTAAGCTACTTCACATAATTTTTATGTCAGAGATACAAGATTTATATCCAATATATTTATTCATGTAAGTTCCAAATAGGAAGCCTTGTCTAAATTTCCTCTTTGGTTCCAGGCCTGCGTTTCTCTCCTAGTGCAATACACATTTACCTCACTCTACATAGCTTTACAATCCAGCACCTTCAGAGCCTGATTTCCAGTTTTTCTTCTCAACCTTGCTATTTCTGTCACAATCAAATCTCCTGTTTTTTAGGCTCGACCTATCTGGACAGCCATTAATGCATCAAAAATCATCATCAATTCTCTTTTCTGTTCCCGTGAATGGAATCTGGGCCTCACATGCGTCTCTGAACACTAGACAACTGCTGGCCTCCGTGCGACCTGTGTTTTTCTCACTTCCCATTCACTTATTATTCATGACTAATTAGGCTTCCTAAGCTGAGACTCTGCCTCAGTTATTCCCATATCAAATGCTATAAATGACTCCTGACTACTTACTGGATTATAGCCAAATATCACAACCTGGCATTCAATGCCTGCACGCTTTTATCTAATTCAATTATCCAGTGATGTTGTCGTGCTCCCTCCTCCTTCTCAGTCTCTAGTCTAGCTGAATAGGATTATCATTGTGCTCTAAATGTGGTCTAGATTTATTTCTAAATATTTGCTCATATTATTCCTTGTCCTAGACACTCCCCTGCCCATCTCCTAGTTCCATGTCTTCACTGTCTATTTTACCTTTAGTATTACTTTAGTTTTTCAGCTCCAAAGGGATAAGAGGCCCTCTGCTGGTAAACTTCCACTACACTTCTGCTCTATCCTCTGAGCCTTACTATTTGTTTTCTTATCTTATTCCTGTGGTAAGTCTCCTCAGTTGCTTTTGAGCAGGAGCTATGAATGGTTCTTCTTAAGTCTGCTGCACTCAGACTGCCTCAAGCACTGCATTTGCTCTACAATAGCAGTAGCAGTGGGGGAGGTAGGAAAGGCTAGATGGAGAATTCAGTGGGCCAGTGCATATTAAAACATGCTTTAATTACAAAAAGTTTTAAAAATTACTTCTCCACAATTGAAGCTAAAGTCACATTAGATATTCCAAGTTAATCTAGGAAGTGATTTTGGATTTCCCACAAGATAGGTTAACTCTGTAATGGCAAGTTTTCAATCTAAGTGGCTGTTTCTCAAGGGCTAGTATCATAATAAGACCTTACTTGATTATTCTTTACAGTGATTGACAGTATTGTTCAAAACTTTCCCCCTTCCTAGTAGCTAATGTGACTCATGCTAGCCAAGCTTTGGATTTTCTGAGAGAGAGAGAGAGAGACTGACTGAAACTTCCTTGTTAATATCATTTATTCTTTTCTCTCCAGGTCTCATTACTGGGAAACCTATAATACCTTGTCTTTGACAAAAGGCATAGTCTAACTGTGATAGGTCTATGAGAAAAAGTAACTTCCATTGCTGATCAAGCTTCTCTCCTAGTCTGCAGCTCACAAAAGGAAGGGGGAGAAAAGACAGATAAAATAGGTATGAATTTTTAAGTTTTGTTTTCATGTCTTTACTTTTGAAAAAGCTTAAAAACTCATATTTAGCTGATAATTTAAAAATTTTTATCGCTAACATTAGATTAATACATTTCTTAAGGCAGTGAATTTAATAAGAACTCTCAGTCTTAGATTACTTGATCTTGTGCTCGTGATATAACTTTTAATATTGATACTATGGCATGCTGCTCAGCTACTCAAAAACTCTCAGTGGTTCTCACTGTCCCTAGGATATAGCCCATGCCCGACTTGCTAGTCCCTCTTACAGTTAGGCCCTAGTATATCCTTTCATCCTTAATTCTAGATAAAAGAATCCAGACATGCAATGCCAGGCTCCAATATTGGGTTTCATTTAGTAAGCGGTGGGAAGCATTTACAGCTCTTGGTACGGGGAGTAGCTGAGTCAGAGACATGACTTGGAAAGATGAATTAGGCATAAAGCAGTAAACATGAGCTCTCCTCTAAAGGGGGATGGGCACATTCACACCTTCTCTTGGATTCCTTTGTTTCCCTATTCTGAATGCTGATTCCAGCACTCTAAATCTCAGTCATCATCCTTCAAGGCCCCTATTAAATGCATGAAACATTTCCAGTTTATTTCACCTCAGAGGGACACATCCGTTACTTCCTTTTCAGACATTCTTTAGTGCAAACTGTCTGAGCCATCCATGAGGCATTCAATTTGCTATTGCTTTGCTATATATCATTGTCATACATTATCATTTAATGGGTTTTTAGTGCACGTTATTTGTTTCTTTGATTAGATTTCTTGAAACCTGAAATTATATTGTACACATCTTTGGAGCCAACTAACAACTTTACATAACAATGTATTTACTGGAGATACGTTATCGGTTTTTGGCAAATATTGATAATGCATAATGAAGTTTGGGAAAGATGGTTCCTCAGTTATCTCTGGCTCCCTCTAGTGATGTCCAAAATATAACATGTAACTGCACATTTTTGTTTCATCTTATCGGTTGTAATTTTACAACTATCGGTCATGACTTGGAGAACAAATTCAGCTACCACCAAAAATTAATAATTATAATTATTATAGCACAAGTGTATCTCGTACTGCATGCCAAGAGCTGTGAAAGACATTATACAGATCATCTCGTCTAACCTTCACAAAAACTGTGCAAGACGTTATTGTTCTCCAGTTTATAGTCAAGGAGATTGAGGAACAGCAATGCCAAGTGACTTGCCTAGGGTTAAAGGGTGGAATCGTCTCTCGTTTTATTTTATTTTTCCAGCTTCACTGAGATATAATTGACATATGACGTTCTGTAAGTTTGAGGTAGACAATGTGATGATATGATAAATGTATATTATTGCAAAACGATTACCACAATAAGGTTGATTAATTCATCCATCACCTCACATAGTTACAATTTGAGCATGTTTGTGTATATGTGTGTGTACGTTGAGAATTTTTAAAATCTAGTCTCTTAGCAACTTTCAAATGTAGATTCTTGTTGGCCATAGTCACTGTGCTGTACGTCCGATTTCTAGAACTTACTCATATCATGACTGGAAGCTTGAACCCTCTGACTACTTTTGCCCATTTCCCCACCACCATCCATGTCCTAGGAACCACTAATTGCTCTCCATGTCTAAGAGTTCATTGTTTTAGCTTTCTCCTGAGATTATACAGTATTTGTCTTTCGCTGTCTGACTACAGTTGGCATAATGCCCTCAAGTTTCCATCATGTTGTTGCAGATGACAGGTTTTCTTTCTTTTTTATGGCTGACTACTATTTCATTGTGTGTGTATGTGTGTGTGTCTATGGACACTTAAGTTGTTTCCATGACTTGGCCATTGTGCTCTCATTTTAGATTGGGTATTTTGGAGTATTGCAACTATTGAATAATTGGACTAATTGACTGATGAGCTTTATTTCTCAGTCTTATTATATGACTTAATCAATAACGTATGCTCCTGATAAAAACATGTGCATAACAGGTAGTATATAGTCTAGTTTGAAAAGCATTGAGCAACTGCATATAGCAATGAAAAAAAGGACAGGCAAAAGCATTGATCAAAAGGCCAATGTATTATCAAATTTCCAAAAGAAATAACTTAGAATGGACATTATTTTGTATTACTTTGCATATAAATAGGGTTAATTTAAAAACCAATTGTTTATTGTCACTTAAAAACAGTCTCTCTTTAAATGTTCATTTTATTAAATGAATGACCCATTCATTATTACATCAATTTGGTTATAATGGATAATGTTTTGATACCTGAGATTGAAATGCATGATTGTTATTTGCAATTGAATGATTTGCATAGTGACATTACAACTTATGTGATTTCTCATTTGTTAGTATTACAGGTTAAACTGAATTAAGATCGAAATAATGTTATTTAAAGTATGAAAGGGTATACACTGTTAACATTACTATTGCCCTCTTAGTCAATAAATAATGAATTAAATACATAAATAAAAATAAAAATATCTTTTACATTCTATGTTACCTCCTTGCAGGTGGCCTTATATGTATAATGGTAAATTTTCAATATAAATATATTTTGAAATGTTACATTGTCCCTAGCTAGACAGCAGCAATATTTTGGCAAACAAAACAAAACTTAAAATAAAAGTCTCTCTTTTGCTTTCTTTTTTTCCCCCTGAGCATATATTATTATTAACAAGAGGCATCTGGTTCCCATTAACATTGAGAGAAGAGATCTGTCTTAGGAATTATGATTTAAGTTGAATTATAGGCCAGGAGAATTAGCCATCCCTTCTGCCTCACATGCATTTGTAGTCATGCTAATCACCAGCGGGGAACAGATGTAAAAGTCTTTGTAGGGCAAGTGAGTCATATGTGCATGTGCATGAGTGTGCGTGTGCGTGTGTGTGTGTGTGTGTGTGTGTGTGTGTGTGAGACGGACAAAGAGAGAGAGCTCACACGCTTGGAAATAAGCTATTATATTGCCTTTCTCAGCAAGAATCCCCTCTACTACAGGATGAGGTCTTATAACTTCTACATAGTCTGATGAAAACTACCTTTAGGGATTACCCAGGTGCTTGGAAATGCAGTTAAAAAATAAGTGATTTCTCATCTTTAAGCAATGCGGAATTTGAAAGTCTGTACAAGAGGTGTGTATGTGGGGTAGCGTGTGGAGATGCCCTGTGATAGCAAAAGACAAAGTGAGTGGGAAGTAGAACTGTATAGCGTCCAGAGCCCTGAATCCTCAGGAGACAGACCTAGATTTGCAGCCTATCTCTGCCAGTCACTTGCTGTGTGACCCTGGAAAAATTACTCAGCCTTTCTGAGCCTCCTGTAAATGACTGATATTTGCTTCACAGATATGGTGAGGATTACATTACATCAGATCCTCCTTTTGAAATGCCTTTAAGAGTGCTCAGACCCACAGTATGGCTGTATGCTCTCAATACATGTTTGTTTTCTGCTCTGGTTTCTTTCACTTTACCTTGGGAAGGCCCCCAGTCTAAAACCTGCTTAGAATATCTGCACATAGCCGCGTTATCCTCAGATAATGGCGGGACCTGAATGCCCTCAATGAAGTCAGATAAACAGATCAGGAGCTTCAGTTTCATCAAAACTATTAAAATAATGGCTGGTTCCTCAACTATCCCCTGGGCCAGATGGGAGCTGAATACTTCAACCTTGACGTTGTTTACAAAGACACTCAGTTACCTTTGCTGTTAAAGATAGAAGAGCAAAGTTGACTGATAGTTCCTGTTTTTGTGGCCCTGAATTAGAAAGCATTTCAGTGTGCATGCGCATTTCCTTTGCTTTTCTTTCCTCGGTCCCTCCCTTTCCCACCTCTCAACCCCTGCTCCGTAAAAAAAGAAAAAGGGAGGGCGGTTGGGGTTGGGAGGAATTTGATTACAGAAAAGGTCAGCTGATTTTCACCTTTTAATAAAATAAGTACATAACCTAACTAGGGAAAACTGTTTTGAGAAAAATACATCTCTCATATGGTAAGCTTAGGAAGCTGAAGTCTTTAAAAGTCTGTGGTGGCTAAAGTTTGAGACAAAGCACTGAAGGACTTTGACCAATGATTCCAAGGTAGAGGTTGAGAGGAGGAGGAGGCTGCCCCTCAGAAGGCCCATTAGATAGTCCCACAGGAAAAGTTTTGTGATGGTCTTATAACGCTGTTGAAATCAGTGGCTCACAAAACGCAGAGTGATGAAATAAGGCTTATTTCACACTCTTGCTTCATTAGGTTTGGGAGTGAAGGGTTATCATATGTGACCAGCTGGTCTAGGGAGGCAGTTGAAAGAGTAAAAGAGGCACCAAAGAGAGGTCAGATGCTGCAGAGTGAGAGACTTCCCGTACGAGCAAATGGAAATAAAAGCATTGCATGGCGGGATGGAGCAGGGACACAGACACCTTGACATGTCCGTGTCATACAAGCTGATACCTCCTGTGCTCTGTGGATGATGTCTGTGAGGTGTCCCTTGCATGAGAGCCATTGACAAGTGGTATCTTTAGATATTGTCTTCAGTTGTCCAGGGATGGGAAGCAAGACTCAAATTGAGTTGTTATAGGAGAAAGAAAGGGAATATTCTTGACTGAAAGTCAACTGTCTGCCAAGCACTGCGCTAAATCGTGCTCAATCCTTTCCATTTTACTCAATCCTTGACAACAATTCAACACTTTTGAAGTTTAATTCCTTTTTGTACATGAAGTAGCTGAGTCCTAGTGCTATTAAATAATGTACCCAAGTGAACACGGCTGACGAGTGATGGAGATGAGATTTTAACCCAAATCTGGCTGAGTGTCCTGCTCAGTTCCTCCCAATATAGCAAGCTGTGCCATGAAGCAAAGAAATAACTGCTTTATCTGGAATCAGAGATGACTTTTCTAATCCAGTGTTTCCAGGAAGTACTCTATGAAATGCTAGTCTTAAGATTTAATTCCCCATAAAGTTATTTGTGAGCTGTTGTTATTAAGTAATTGTATTTTTTTATATCCTGTGGTGTCTTTTCAGAGATTCAGATGCATATTAGCTTGCTTTTTGACAACTCCTATACTAAAATAAATAAAACGATTTAACTCTGTTTAACTGAGCTTCAAAATGTTCTTTTGACTTAAGTGTAAGTCTGACAAAATCAGCGTTCTACCCAACACTTTAAGTGCTGTTCCAAAGAGCAACAGGACATCCTTATCTTTCTCCTGTCAGGCTATTACCACTGGCAACGGATGAACCAACTCACGATTGAAAGTTCATTGGAGACAGATTCTGTTCAAGAGTATCTGAGGCTCATTGATATGGTACATGCTTTGTTGCGGGACCTGATATACCGGGTCCAAATCTAGCACTGCCTCTTTGTGAATAGGCAAACATGGACAATATTTCTCATGTCTGAGTTTTGAGTCCCCTGTCTGTATGATGAGGATAATAAGCCCTAATTAAGAAGATAGTCATAACAATTAGATGAATTGATAATAATTCCTATGAAATGTTCTGTAAGCCACAAAGAACTGTCATTATTTTTAACCTTGCTGTTCCTTTAAATAATCTCGTTATTTCCTTATGTGTCTTTTCTTTGACTTGTTAGGAATGGAAGTGAAGGCAGTTCCAGGCCTGTATGGATTGCTGCTGTTGGGTCAGAAAGACAGTGAGATGTTTTCTCATTTTCTCAATTTGATAAGTAATATTTACCTAAAATTGAGTCTTATCATTAACAGGCCTAACACTGAAACATTACACCCGAATTATTTTGTAGGTCAAAATAGATGGATATCAGCCATTTCCTACAGTTCTATCTAGAACATGTCTGAATATGGACAAGTCTTAGGGCCCTGGCACAATTCTTGAGTAAGTAGATAATTAGAAAAAAAAACAGAATCTGTCATATTAAAACTTAGATTTTTTTCTTCATGAAATTCTGATGACATATTTGAGACTATACAGTGAATTGGGCTTTTGTGGGAGAAACTGCATGACTTCTTCACAAAAAAAGGTGGCTTGAATCTCCGCTCACATATAAGGTTGACAAGGACATGGAGATTTTTATTTGCCGCCCTGCTGCATCGTCTAAACTTGTCAGTGAAGTTGTGAAGTGAATGAACAATTGTTACAAGAATATGTACATTGCAGATGTCTATATCTAGGAATTTCTAAGCTCCTCACATGTTGGATGTCGCCCACACCAATTCACGCATCAAACTCCATCTCGATCACTAATTCCATTGTAATGGCTCCCTTGATGTTCAAGTCAAGGTAAATCTCTTTGTTTCTGCTGTGTTTGTGACTTGGATTGATAACTATTACAACATGTACAAGTATTTAAAAAGTCGTCCCACATGTAGACTGTAAGACCCCTGGGACAGAGATGGGACTTAGCATAGGCTTCTGTGAGGTCCTCGGTAGATGGCTGTTGAATTGGACTGTGTGCCTCCAGAGGTCATTCCCGTGCCTTGCTGATGATGGATCTGGTAGAGGGGGATGCCAGTCTAGGATCTTTTCAATCGGAAACTCAGAACCCCCAGGGCACAAGGCAGAATCAGCTGTCCCTATCCCTCTCAGACCTTGGCCCCAGGAATCTGCTCCTCTGATACAAAACGATCACAGAGGGTAGATGTTTGTATTTGGTAAAGAAAATTCTGGAAACCTGTATGCAAATCAGCCCAGGCACCCAGCTCGTCACAGCCTGCCAATTCTGTTCACACGCCTCCTATATCCATCCCTTCCAGGTTTTGAAAAATTCAAAAGAAGCCTAGAGATTCCAAAAGAATTTCCAGTGCAAAGCAATTTGTATGCTAGAAAGGTCTTTTCTCTCTTCAAATTAAGCCATTCTTTTTAGGTTGTATGTGGAAAGTGAACCAGAAATAGAGAAACCAGATAGTTTTTCACACCTCAACTCTTGGGACCTAGTTTGGACTATTGTTTCTAAGATCATTTTAAAATTTCCCTATAGCTCCTAAAGGAAACCCATTATGAAACACACACACACACACACGCACACACGCACACATGCACATCTCCCATCTTCCATCCTTATCTTGGGTTCATTTATATCATTCCTGCCTTCCCTAAGCTTGGTGTATATATTTTATAGCAGAGACTAGAGACTGGCTATGTCAAACATTTTCTTGCAAAAAAAAAAAAAAATCAGTAGGACATTATCCCAAAAATGTCATCTTTCAGCCTGAGCTGGAGTCACTAGAAGCAAGTTGCCACTATCTAGTATCTAGACAGGAAAAGTCAGTCTGATAGAATGTATTCGAGGACAATTTGCCAGAAGGAGTGAATATTGGCAGCTTAGAGGGCTCTCATAAAAGACAAGTTCTCACTCGGATACCAAGTGTGAAAGAAAGGCATTTCATGCAGACAGAATGGAGGGAAAGTCCCATTTTTCTCTTGCTTTCTGCTCCCTGTGAGAATCAGAGTGCACACAAAACGATGAAAACAATAGGCCCAGCTGCAGGGGCAATAAGGCGATGTATTAGGAGGATGACATTTTTAATGAGAAACACTCGCTGGAAGAGAACAAAAGGGCTTGTTTGGTCAGAAAGATGCTCTTGACTCTCCTCTGAAGTGCATGAAAAAGTCATTTCACTGACGCATCATAGCGTGAGCACTGGAATTTCCTCAGGCTCCAGATGTTGTCCGGCACAGATGATGAACAAATGGAGCAAATGTCCGGAGATTTTACCCCCAAAAAAGTAACTCGAGGGGATTTTATGAGTTTTGTGGCCAAGAAAATCATCAGCAAATAATGAGCTTAGGAAAAAAAAAGGCTGAGGTTGTTAATATGTTGCCAGATATGCAAAATTATTCATAATCATTTCAAATTAAATAGGGAGATCAGTTTTCAACTTAGAAAAATAGAAATCGTGGGTGTAGCCGCTGTAGCTCGGACTTGCTCATTGGCCTTCAAAAAGTGATTTGCTAAGTATTGTTTTGGCTGGATTCTCAAAATGATCAAAAGTAATTTATTGATAGTTTGTGACTTGAAAATCTCAACACAAAGATTATTACCTTATAGTAGTAATTTGAATGCTTGCAGAAAGGGCAATGCTGCCATTTCAGCTTGAATTTCACTTTGAGGAGCATTCACTCTATCTTCAGTCCTGGACCAGCTCACACACAAGTGACACAGAGGTGCTCAGTGACAGCTTTCTAGAACAAGGAGAAGGTGATCAAGGTGCCGCTCCGAGCTAACTGCAGGAGCTGAGCGAACACAGGCCGGTGTTCCCTGGAGCCACCGGGAATTCTATACGGGCTTTTTGCCGGCCAGCTCTTCCCTCGCCAGCCTTGGTGGAGGCCTTAGGAGTGGTTTGTGGGGGGTGTTTCAGGTCTGGATCTGTGGACCAACTATGTTCGAAAATTCAGAACAAAATAAGCCTCTGATTCAACTGTCAAATCTGTTCACAGGACCTAAGTTATGGGCGCAGTTCCATTTGGGAGGGCTCCCACTGGGACAGCTAACAAAGGAGCAGGTGTATAGTCTCTGGTGCAGCCATGGGCAAGACGGTAGAAGCAGCCAAAAGACGATTACTGCTACTCCCGGGCCGACAGGGCCAGACGTCCTCTAAATGTCTCATTACCCTCCTGCATGAGAAGATCCTAAGCTACCTGTCATTACCAGTATGACTGCCACTTCATTATCAATGGTAACAACTCTGTTTGTCAGCACATACCATGCACCCATCACTATCTACTGCTATGCATAGTCTTCAATCCTCACCCGTCGTCACCAAAGCAAATCCTATCATCCATTCCCGTATTTCAGGCATGAGACATGGAAGCTCCAAAAGTTAAGGTGAATTGTCCCAGGTCACACATCCAGCTAGTGACAGGGAAGGCTATTGGTCCTCACCAGCTGATAACCTAACCAAGCATACGTGTATAGACCATGTGTTTGCAGCTGGGTGGGGATCTGTAAACTAAGGGGCAAAGCCTCACAGGCCAGTGTTGAGAGACCTGGCCTGGGTGTTGCACCTCAGAGAGGCTCTCTCTGGCTCCAGGAAGTGGTTTTTAAATAAACCTCTTTGAAGCAGTAAATCATCTTCCAACTCTTAAGCAGATGGGTGATAAACAAAGTCAATGAAGTAATGTCCATCCATACATTAAACCTAGCAGCTGAAACGTGTGTGGGGGGAGGGGTGCCTTTAATCTGTCAATGAGATTGAGTAGGAATGCAGCCAGCCAAGGCCAAAGCTCTTTATTATCCTACATGGGGGCCGCTTTCGCCGCTGTCTGTTTGCTGATGTTGTCTACCTGGCACTGGCTCAGTAATGAGGCAGAAAATGAGGAGGATCAAGATCAATTAACACATGCCCCACAGATGTTTGTTACTATCTACAGTGAAGACAGCATCTGAGGACTTCCCAGCAGCCGTTTCCTTTTACAGCAAAAAGAAGCCCTTCCAGTGCAGAAATCAGGTTGGCCTTAAGCCAGCGAAGGCACTGCTTTCAAAGACAAAGGGCAATCAGAGTTTTTCTAATCCTGGAATAACTGAATTCTGATCAGTGCTTTTGAATACAGGAAATGGGCTAAGAAATCCAGTTTCAATGGTCTCCATTTCCCTAGTGCTTACGAATGGACCTGGGAAGTGATGTTTGCGGAACCCAATCCATGGGCCCAGAAACCTGGTGGCCAGCATACCTTCTCCTGAGATGGGGGATACGCTATAGCTATTACAAACCTCTCATACTCATGGAGGATTTAGAGTCAGACTGAATATAATGTATAGCTCTTACCGACTCAACCACTTATCAACCTGTAATAGTACAAGTTCCTTAACACTCCTGACTCTCTGCTTTCCCCTCTAATAAAGGGTACCCCACTCCCCCTAATTAGTTCATTGTATCATGAAGAGTCGACAAAATCTAGCCTTAGAACAGTGCTCACCAAGGGATGACGATTACCGTTTTAAGTGCCAGTGAAGAAAACTTCTTGCTAAGGTGCACAAGGCAGGGGACATGATCCCCATTTGACAGATACAGACACTAAGGTTTGGGGAGTTTTAGTGATTACCCAATCTTTGCATAAAATGCAAACAACTGAACCAGGACTGGATCCCACAGTGCTGGAAACTCAGAGAGAGAATCACTTCTGTGGCAAATGGCGAGCGGGGGCTGAGGAAGGGTGGGGCTCTGGTGAACACCCGAATTTACTCACACTATTCAAATTCTCTCAGAGGAGACTTTAGATGCCTCCTCTTCCATTTTGGGAGTCACTATGAGCCCTTAGATCATAGGCTTTCGGGATGAAAGTCTCTCCTCTACAGTGATAAATCAAAAGAAATACTAAGAATACATTTTTTTTCATGTAGAGGTCAATCAGTTCTTGTGCCTCATCTTTTCCAAATAAAGTTCTCCTAAAATAAACACTGATGAAGTGGGCTCAAGAGTATTGAGCAAACACAGGGAAATGAGGGAATGAGGATTTTAAATTCTCCAAGCAGGAGAATTTAAACCAGAGGGTTAGGAAAACTTTAGTGGAAACGATCAAACCATTTTAGTGAAGTCGCCCTGTGCTGGGGGAGCACACACCTCCTCCCCGTGGCTCCTTCGTCCATTCCCTGTGATCGCATGCTGTGGAGCAGGTCAGGATGAAGCAATGAGTTCAAGGAAGGAAGGACAACATGCTGAGGATATTGGCTGGGTAGACACTTGCCCCATAATCACAGCTCAGCACCAACTCAACAAAAAATTAAACCGCATTAGCTATTTATGCGAAAAGCTACGCTATAATTTACCAGGCCTGAGAATTAGAAGGAGACAGCAGTGAGGTATAACTAAATATGTGACTATAAAGCACTCGAAGTTCTAAACACTAGACCAATGATGAAATGGGTGATATTAGGACATTTGGGGGCTTAGGTGACCTCCCTTGTAGATTGAAAGAACAATCAAAATGTCAGTGTGCCAAGGGCTGCGCAAAGCCAGGGTAAATGCATTCAGTGCCAGTGGTCAAATGGGTCCAGACCTGTGGGTGGGGCAGACAGTGCAGTAGGAAGCTGCCAGCCTGGGCCGTGGTCCTTCAGCCAGGCAGTGCTTTCAGAGTAACCCCAGTGAGAGGTCGCCAGTCTCCTCCTAGACCAATTGAGAAATGAGGTGGGACTGGGGCCACAGGCAAAGGACTCTGTAGTGCAATGAGAGAGGCTGAGAAAGACAGAAGCACTGGGGACCCAAAGGAGAATTATGGAGGCACAAGGCATAATAATATACCCAGAAGAGCATGCGCTTGTATAAGCTGCAAATTCAAAGTCCAGCTGTGCTCTAGGTCTTGGGGGGCGGTGGGGGGGTGGCTCTCCTTCTGGGGATGAGGTAGGATAGCCCCCCTGAAGCCGAGTATGGCTATATGGTTTGCCTTGGCTAATGGAAGGATGGAAGTGATGCGCATCACATGTGAATGAACCTTTAAGAGCACATCCCCCTCCTGCTGCTGTAGAGATGGTAGAAATACCTGTTGGGACAGAGCGCACATCACTATGGGTCCCTGAAAGACCATGGTGAGCAGAGCTCCCCTGATGATCTGCACTGAACATCTAGCATAACTCAGAATTTAATTCCGCTGTGTGACCCACTGGGTTTGGAGAATTGTGTGCTTCTGAGCATGACCTAGCTATCCTGATCGATGCTCTTACGACTGCCAATATGCGTAGAGGACTTTGGAAGGTTCTTTTAGATTCCCAAAGCACTGACGATCAGCTGCAAACTCCATGGCCTCAGCAGCAGATCTGACACAGGAGACAAAGGGGGAGGTTCTGGTTTGCCAATCGCATCTTTATTCCTCGTTTAAGCTCCCTCTTCTCTCACCCTATCTTCTGCCTCTTAGCTTTGTCCCTAGTCAAACAGAACTGTGGCGTCAGGCTTTCTTCCTCTGTACAGCTCACAGAGCTCTCAAGAGGGGAATTTTCCACAAAAGAAGCTGGGAGAGTTTTTCCTAACTCCAGATGGATGGGCTCAGAGAGAAACTCGAGAGAGCAGTTCTCCTCAAAGTCAAATCTGAAGGCTGCCTGATTTCAGAACTGAACTTGAAATAAAAATGCTGGTTCAACCATGATTCATTTTCAGTAATGGCAACATGGATTATTTGGAAGAGCACTGGATTTAGAATTAAAAAATATGGTTCTAACGCACAGGTGTGTCTTTGATAAGATTGGATGAACTCAGGATTCGAGTCCCTAAGGAATTTCCACAGGAATTGTATGTGTTCTGGGGGTCCCCCTAGGCTCCAAGGAAATAGATGCGAGGGAAAGGGGGGGCTCGAACAGGTGGAGCATGGTCTCAATCTCCACGTCCCCAGAGCTCCTCTGTCCTTATTACCTTTTGCTACTGTCCTCCTCAGGAAGATATCCGTTAAGAAAGTTTATTTTGCTCTCAGTTTTTATGATTTAACTTTACTATTTTATTATTTTATTTTATCTAATCCTGAGCTACTATCTCTCTACCCCTTTTTTTGAGGAGCAGACATAAACATGAGTTTGGAGAATCAAAACTATTAGATTTTAATCATAATTTTACTTTGGTTAAATCATTTAATGTTTCTCAGTCCAAAAACTGAAGAAAATAATACTTTCTTTATAATGTCTTTGAGATTTAAATTTATGTGATGTGTGAAGCACTTAGTTGAAGCTTGGGGCTCAGTAAATACTACGTCATTGTACGTTTTCTCTTAACCTAATTTTTTTTAGTATTTCTGGCTCAGAGGGTGTTAGACCAGCTTTCTCCTCTTCTACATAAGCAGAGCCTAAGTGATTTTTTTTCATAACTGAGATGATTGCAAATTTTTAACAGAGGATCTTGTATTACTTAGGAACTTCTTACATAAGAATTAAGATAAGTATATTCTTCACAAATCTCACATGCCAGCAAATCTCATCAAACCATAGCTACAACTCTGCTACAATAGGTATTACTTTTTGTGAGAGTGGTACAGTTGTAGAAAAAAAAATTTACAAAGAATTTTCATAGGAGTCATATTATTTTTCATGGGATATTAAGGATGGATAGGTTAGTGTGAAAAAAAAAGTGAGACCTTGAAATGAGCCCAACCAAACAAACAAACAAACAAAAACAAGTGTCATGTCTAGCTCATCCTTCCAAGTTATCTCAGCTTTTCATTGCCTTTGACCTATTTTACAATTCTGTAAATTGTAGAAATCTGATAATATTGCAAATAATTCTTGAAAATCTACTGTGTTTAATGGAATGTAACCAATGATTGCCCTGTGGATAGACCCATTCTACACCAATTTGTAAATTCACTTTAAAATTCTCAATTCCTTATAGGTGCCTCTGCTCTTTGAAAAATCTCCTTTAAACCAATTATAACATTTTAGCTATCTTTGATACATGTTCATTTTATATTTATATAAGAGGCACAATTTTAACATTTCTTAGAAAGTATTCTTTAATATTTTTAAAGATAGTTTGCTCTTCTGACTTTGACTGGAGATAAAGGGGAAAATGAAAGAACGCATATTATTTTTTATAAGGCTTTTGACTCTAAAGTAATATCAAAGATTGCCATTTTCCTTTCTTCACATCTAGCAAGAATGAAAAATATTAACATTGGGGAAAATCTCAAGCTAGATCTTTGGGTTTACAGTGAAGCTGCATGAGATCAAGAAAAGAAGATTATATAGTTAAAGTCTCGGGGAAATTCACACATTTAAAGGTGTTTTAGTTTTACGTATTTTTAAAACTTAAGTATAGGCAAAGGGTTTACTTTGTAAGTTGAGTATTTGTCCCTTCCTTCTGGGTTCTAGATCATTTTCATACAGGATCTCTCTGGACCACGGTTTTGTAAATGGATTGAGGGAGGACATCTGGTTTAACAGAGTGGGATGGTCCGATGTGATCTCCTCCAAGGAGGCAGGCAGCCAGCCCCGCTGTGGGTCTTTCCATTATCCATAGTGTCTCTCTTGCTCAATGATATGCAGCTGAAGAAATTGTTTGGGAGAAATGAGACCCCGGGGAGAACAAAAGGAAATTCAACATTGTAAATTAAGAGACCTTCATGGTCTTTCCAACCAATCAGAGTAAAATAAACAGGGTCATGAGGAGAACACAAAAATTTGTCTGGAAAATCCAGTATATTCCCAGAAATGTCGTTTTCTTCCAAGATTGATGAACTAATTTTTTAATATAGTAACTGACACATTAATAAAGAACTTCATAGATTGAATGTATTTCTTAAGTCTTAAAGGAAATAAAAAATTTTAAATAATCACATATTTATAACTGGGAAATGATAAGGGTATAAGGAGAGAGGATAAAAAAATAGTTTCAGAAGAATAAATTGAAAACAAAGGACAATTTCATTATTTTTAATTTTTTTTATTGATCCAGAGAAATTATAGCTATATTCTAAGATGTGGTATTAGTAACAGGAGTCTTAGGTTTTATTATTATTTTGTATTTTATATTTTCTCCATTAAATCCAGGATGTTAAACTATCTTTAAAATAATTGATCACTAATGGCCATTGAAAACACATGTAATACTCTTAGGGACATATTTATTACATACAACTTACTGAGTTTGGAGGCAAGTACCTGTGAAACCTTCACTACCATCTATGCCATAAACATATCCCTCCCCTCTCAATGTCTCCTTCTTATAAGGCCACCAATATTATTGGATTACAACCTCTTTTAACTGTGATTACCTCCAAAAGCCCTACCTCTACAACTGTCATATTGGGGGTTAGGACTTCAACATATGAATTTTAGAGGACACAATTCAGTCTGTAACAGGGACATCTAATTCAAGACCTTCCCTGCTACCTGAAATCCAGCCACGAGCTGGCCTCCTCACCCTCTACTCCTTCCCCAGGGACTGGAAGAACAAATGTCCCCATGCTGGGTCTTAGCAATGGGAACAGAGTCAGCCTTTCAGAGCTGTAGGACAATAAAGGAGCTGGTTGGGGTTGCCAGGGTCAGGGCCTATAGCTATATGTGTCACCTCGCCATCAGAGCCTTGGCCTCTAGTTTTCCTTTCCAGCCTAGATCCTGGAGATTCAGATGATAGATCTATGACAACTGAAGAACTGTGGCCACTGCCAGGACAACTGTCCTTATAGCTGACACACACACAATTCCAACAATAATAAATACCCTATTAAAAGTAATAATTCTCCTTTTGTTTGAGAAATAGTCCTTTGGGATTTTTGCATTTGCTCTCAGCAAATTCATATGAGGGAAATTGAATCCACATGTGCTGGAGAGAAAGGAGGTAGGCTAAGTAATTAGATGGGTCTCAGTCTCCCAGGTTAAAGATAAGAAAGGGGTCTTGGG
This sequence comes from Macroglossus sobrinus, assembly GCA_004027375.1. NCBI lineage: Eukaryota > Metazoa > Chordata > Mammalia > Chiroptera > Pteropodidae > Macroglossus > Macroglossus sobrinus. The sequence goes on from PVKZ01002101.1 coordinate 151,720, forward strand.
CTTTGTACTAGAAACTCTTCCTTTTGTTGGGACCACTGAAGACCTATGGATCATTCATTCTTCCTCTCTGTACCTCTTTCCCAGAACCACTGGTCCAGAGTTTAATTCTCCCAGGATCACATTCGCAGTGGGCAAATACCTTACCCCAAGTGTTAACCACTCGAGGTTTAATATGTGCCCTCATTAAATAGAGGGGGAGGGACACTATTGAAATTAATTTCTAATAGTAGGTGAATAGGAAAAAATATTTGAGTGTAAGTAAATATACATGAATATTTATTTTTTAAACTCAAGACTACTTTTTGGTGTTCCATAAACCGTTAACTACATACAGCTTATTTCTCTCATGTATAAGTTTGGCCCACATTTAGACTCTCATTAAATATTAAGTTCAATTATCTCTTTTCCAGCAGTATAGCAAAATGGTTAAGTGAAAGGCATCTATACTGTTGTTATAGGTCACAGCCTCTACTGCTTGCTGATCATTGGACAATTAACATCGCTAAGTCTAGGTTTCCTGGTCTATAAAATAGACAACATAATAGTACTTAACTAAGTGTCTTCTGAGACCTGGAGGTGATTCATATGCCAGCATTATCGTGGTGCCTGGTATGGAGCAAATGTCCATAAATGTTAGTGGTTTCACATCTCCTTGAACCCATTTAAGAGCTGTAAAATGGGGATAATATTTATGCTTACATCACAGATTGCTATATGATTACATGAATACATATACATGTACAAGAATGTTAAACATTTTCTGACTTTGTATATATTTCATAATAATTAGATATTATTCTTCTCCTGCTTTGCCTTGTTCTTGCTCAACTGATTCATTAGTTTTTAACATATTCTGTTTCTCTTAAAAAATTATAAATGATAAATGAATGTGTTTTTTCTAGTTAAAGAATCTCTTGGGTTTCTTTTCTCAGATCTTTCTAAAGCAGTGACTATCAAACCTAAGTATTACCAGCCGGTGATAAGAATTAATACTTCTTGCTCTGAACATAATTTGAGAAAATTATGCTCAGCTCCCACTTTCACCCTCAAATGCTTACATTGGGCAAAGCCCCTCTTGGACAAACAGATTGTATACGAAAATTAAAATTACCTTTCAAGGTTTGGGGACAGGTGGGGGTGGGGGTGGGGGTGGAGGTAGAGTGCCAGGCTGGATGAAATATGAGAGATAATATTGCTTGTGGCTGGCTTCTGACATTCTGCGTGACTCTCGCATGTTTTATGAACTGGAAATGGAACTGAGATCATCTTGTAAATGTAATCCTCTGAATGGTAGACAGTGTATCCATTATCTAACCAGGAATTACTATAACCATATCTCTTAATTTTGTTCATTTCTATTGCAAATAATAAGAATTAACCACAGATACAAAAATAAAATAAAATATAAAATTATACATATTTTTAATAGCCTTCTGCCATCTTTACTTCAGAAATCATACCTTTCACAAACTACCCAAAGATAGGGAAACTGATTTATTCACCTGTGTAGATGACACAGTCCTAAATAGTACTTGAATTGTACTTATTAAGTGAATAAAGAATAGTTATAGATAGTAGGATTGAGTTATTGTATCAAAGGATAAGCCATTATTTTTATTGTGCAAATTATTATTTTTTATTGTGGGTAAGGAGCATGTGCTACAATCTTTGCATAACATACATGGCATACACAAAATCAATATATATAAAACACATACAAATCAAATTATTTTAATAAATAATTTGAAAAGATTGTTACAGTTATCTAATCTAAGGCTATTTTTGCTTCCTATTATAGTCAGTCCATAAACCTATGCGCAGGGAACTATAAGGGAGTAACATTTGGAAGACCAAATATTTTTGTGATCTTTGTTGGCTTGGCCAAGAGAAGGCTTTTCTAACTTGACATGGGAAAGCTTTCATGTAAACGGCAACAGTAACATGAGTCCATGACTGAGTGAAATTCCCATGTATAGGAAAGAGACATAATAAGGAAGCGACAAGTTACACAGGAAGCTGAGTTAATTGATTGTAGTCACATGAAACAAGGTGTGAGCTAAATTTATTCTGAAACATTCAAATTTTAATGATAGCCAGGAGACTAAACATTTATCTGTTAACTTTCTATTGTGGTTTTTAAAAACCCTCTTGGTTATGTATAAATATTCTTTTATCCTAAAACTATTAAAACTATTTTTTCTCTCCATTTATTAATAAAGAACTGGATTCTTTATGGACTAATGGGATCATTACCCTTCTGACAAAAGAAGCAAGGAGGGAGAAGTGTGGACTTTAATTTCATTTCTCAGTTCTCAGAACTTCATAGTCTTTCTCTAGATCAGTATTGAAGTATCATCAGAACCATCATCTTTAAATTACTGCTGATCTCCTTTTCTATTAGAAATTATTTCAACCAAATAAATTAAAGAAATGCTACCCATTCCCCTTTCATCAGGCCTCTGATTCAACACGCACATGTGAAAACACATGGGATTTTTGGACTTAATTATTCCTTCATTTTGCTCCATGAATTTTGTTTTCCATCCATTTTTTTTCAACATTCACCCTACACTCTGGACATGTAGGTCTCCTCTCTATCCTGAAAACATACACTCTTACTTCAAACATCTTACTTCATATATCTTCATCCATTCATCCACCAATGGGTACTTAGGTTGTTTCCATATCTTGGCTTTTGTAAATAATGCTGCAGTGAACATGGGGTGCATGTATCTTTTCAAGTTAGTGTTTTTGTTTTCTTTAGATAAATATTCAGAAGTGGATTTTCTGGATCATATTATAATTATAGTTTTACGTTTTAAGGAGCCTCCATACTGTTTTCCATAGTGTCACACCAATTCTCACCCACAGTGCACGAGGGTTCTCTTTTCTCCACATCCTCACCAACACTTGTTATTTCTCATCTTTTGGTAACAGCCATCCTATAAGTGTGATAGCTCACTGTGGTTTTGATTTGCATTTCTCTGATGTTTAGTGATACTGAGCATTTTTTCATGTGCCTGTTGGCTATCTCAATAAAGGGAGAAACATTCCATGTTCACAAATTGGAAGACCTAGTATTTTTAAGATGGTAATTCTCTCTAAATTGATCTATATATTTAATATAATCGCTATTAAAATCCCAAACAGTAGCTTTATAGATATTTATAAGCTTATTCTAAAATTCACATGAGAAGTCGGGTGTGTTTTTTTGTTTGTTTTCTTTCTTTTTTTTTTTTAATTTAGACATGTCTCCATCACTCCTTGAGCACTTCATAGCTTTCCAGCAGTGAAATGTTCCAGGTTCAAACTATACTTTTCCTGAGCCGATCCTGGGTGGCTAATGGTGTTTAAAATCAGAAGCCATTTTTTCTTCTTTATTGATTCCCTGCTCCAATCAATCAGAACTCTAAAGAATGCTGAATCTACAAAAAATATCTCCGATGAGTGCTGGTGAGATGAAATCTCATCATAATTATCTGGGGACACTTGAAATTCCTGTGACAAATACGCTGGCGAACCAAAGCAACAAGAGGGAGGCCTCTGGCCCTAACTGGTATTGCTTCATGGGGTGGCATTTGTAGGTCACCTACATAGTCATATTCACTCTCTTCGACTGTAAAAATAATTACCTGCTTCCTAAGAGTTCTCGGAAAATTAATTTGCTAATACCTTTAAAGAGGTTTGAGGATCAAAAGTTCTATGTATATGCTAATATTATTATCTCAAATGGTGCTCTTGCTCCAGACTGAAACCTAGATGACTAAATCACAGCATCATTATGAAACCAGATACGATTCACAATTACATTAATGCCCAAGCAACACAAATCCTAAGGGTGACACTGCAAAAGAAGCATGCAAGAAACAGACTAGCATGAGTGGTTCCCTGATCCTCAAAATCCAGATGTGCATTTAGTTGAACCAACATTCACTGACTCTGTCACACCTATCTATTATGTATAAACTACTGGGCTTAGCCCATTTTCTAATTCTGTTTCACTTTATTGCTCTCTATTATTAATTCTGAACTTGGAATCATCTCTCTCCGAGGGAAAATTAAAGTGTGCAGAAGGGAAAATTATGTCATGTCAAAGAGAATCTGATGCAGGCAATGAGGAGCTCTGGGTTCAAGCCCTGCTAATAATGAGGACTGATCCTAGATGAGACCAGTCACCTCTCTGTGACTTCAGTCACCAGTCACCAGTCACACAGAGGAGCAGCGATGCTGTGGCTCTGGCTGCAGAAGGTGATGGGTGATGCATGAAGGATTCCAGAGAGTATAGTAAGGGGCAGGATATCATGGGCAAGTAACAGAGGAGGCGGGAATGGGTGTCCTATAAAGAGTGACTCTGAAGCCCCCTCTGGGTCAATCTTTATTTTTTAACCACCTATATAGTCATGAGAATAGATAGAGGATGGAGACATAGAGCTATCTAATGGCTGAACTACTTCTACCCAACTGTGTGCACGCCCCTTTTGCAATGTGATCTTGTCACACCTCGTCTTAAAAAATAGGATGTTTTCTCCTCCCACAAACCTGTGCTCACCAGGGAATTGCTGAGACCAAGAGAATGAGCTTCAGTAGATACTGTGTGACTCCCGAGCCTCAGGCCAAAGAGGCCCAGCAGGGTGAGTTCACACTTGTCATACTCTGAGACAACCTTGCTATGAAGGTGTCCGAGAGGAAAGGCCATGTGGGAAGAGGCTCAGCCACCCCCACCAGCCCTGCCATTCCCTGCTGTATGAACGAGCCTTGGGCAGGGCCAGCAGAGGCTCACCCATAGACTTATAAGAAATGCCGACACACTGTCGTTCAGTGCTGGAGCGGTGGGAGTAGAGAGCTGAGACCGAGGGCATCTAACAGAAATGTTTATTGAGCACTTATTATGGGCCAGGCACGTGTCCAAGCCCCTTCAGTATAATAATTCATGGAAACCTCTCAACAACCCTATGGGTTAAGTACCATTCTTACTTCTGTTTAACAGATGGGAAAACTGAGTCAGACAGGGCTTAACAACTTGCCGATGCTTTTGCATATACGAAGCGGCACAACCAGGATTCAGTCTCATGTAGTTCTGGCTCTGAAGTCTGTGTTTTAATCCCTAGACAATGCTACTCATGGTGGGCATTTTCCCAGTGGCCTGGAGGGCATCTCTCTGGTTTCTGAATTTTTGCAGATGTCACTGGGCATGTGTGGCAATAACCTTTTATGCACTAAAAGCTGTCCAGCAGTCTCGTGTCAAAAGAAACCAGTGAGCCTCCTTTCAGAAGGTCGTTGGACAGTGGGTGTGTTTTTAGAATGCTGAAAGACCATTACCAAGCCTGAGTTTCCCTCCTGGATATGTGCTTCGCTTGGGGGAGGTTGCAAAGTCGTAGGATCCAGACATGTACGTCTGGGAGAGATACAAGGGCAGGGCTTATGTCACCAAACGTGCTTGTCTGGAATTTCAGAACAGGTCACCTTAAAGCAGTGAGTTAGTAATTCAGGGAGCAGCCACACATTTTCCCAATGTACAGACCAAAGAGAGAGTCACAGCTGTAACGTGATCAGATCTGACAACAGTACAAATGAGGTGCCACAAGCAATTACCTTCTATACACAGACAGATAAACAATAGCCCACCCCCAGGATTGGATCCAGGCGATCAAGAAAGGGAAATTCTAAAGGAAACGTGGTTCTAAAGTGTCAAACCTAGACAATGAGTTTCTTTCTTAAGACAATGACAAAAAGGCTCCTGATAAAGAATGAAACATCCCATTATGCTGGAATAATTGTAATGAGTGATATATCCCTCTTCCTTGAACTATCAATGATCATCTTTTAGAGAGTGGAAAACAGAATTGCAGATATGGAAATGTGAAGAAGCAGGGACTGCCTTATTTGGATAAAGTTCCATCGTTGATTGATGGATTTAATAACCGTGAGGTGTTTTTGTGTCCCGTCTTAAAACAACAGTGGGACATTCATTGAATGCAATCCAAACTTCTCAAGGAATTGCCCTGGTTAATATGTTTAAATTCTCACCACTGAGAGTTTTACTTTAAAAATTGAAACCACTTCTGAAGATAGAAATTGAAGAGTTGAGCCCAAAGTAGACGCACCAGCAAGAGTATTTCCAGCTTACAACATACATTGCAATTCTGTATAGTAGTAATAAGGAAACTCTAGGTCTCTGTGTAAATATGACTAAGTAGAAAGATACCTCTGGCTCAAAAAGGATTCTATGTGTCAGTAACTCCAGCTGTTCCTTAAGAATCTTTGAAAATATGGGTGTCAGGGTAAACACTGGAAGAAATAAATAAAAATAACAGCAGCCAGAAGCTTTAAGTGCTTATTTACTATATGGTTACCAATATGAATAATAGCTTACAGTTCTTGGAACAACCTAATGAAACACGTACATTCTGCATTTTAGAAGGAAAAAAAAGAGGCTCAGAGAACGAGGAAGTTCTAGAGGTTCAGAGCAGGTAGCACTTAGATCCACGCTGCTGCAGTCCTGGGATATGTGTAAGAAACCGGTTTCTGTGGCCCCATCCCACATCAACACTCCAGGCTTAGCTCCAAATGTATCCACAATGATGTCTTGACTTCTCTGTGTCTCCCCGCCAAGTCACCAACACTTTCTATTATGAGACCAGCCCTATTTTCTTTTGGAGCTACTTTTTAAAAGGGTAGGAAATTCAACAGCAAACGTAGTCCACTATCTTGAGAGAAGTCAAACTATTCTTATTCCATGTATTGGGGAACTGGCATGCTACTATGTCTCCTATCTTTTTAAATTTTTCATCATTTTTTGATTTTATTTTTAATTGAGCACCTGTTATGTGAAAGGTGAGATGATATGTATTAACAAATCGACAACAGACAAATGTAAATGGACCCTGCCTTAAACAAAGAATCGGAGACAAATATGGAACTATAAGTCGATACTAAATCATATAAAATAGAATTCTATGATGCTATAGAGCTGCATTGTCCCATATAGTAACCAATCACCACCCATGGCTATCTAAATTTAAATCAATTAAAATAAAATGAAAAATTATTCTGTCACACTAGCTACACTTTTTAAATGCTCAATAGCAGCTTTTACTCTTAACCCAGGCTGGTTTGACCGGAGCCTGACACCCTATCTCGCCCTTGCCAGATGCTTCCTTTGCCCACAGGTCCTGTGTATAGTTTGACAGAGCACTGCTCCTTTGATGCCAAAATCTTCACCAGTGTGGGCCTCTTTTTGTTGTTATTACCAACAGCTGCTCAAAGCTATATTTGAGCTCACTACAAGCTTTTGGTTTGTTCATTGGATAGCTTAGCTCTCCATAAAAGTCATCCCCGGGAGCTGGTAATTTCCCTAGCTCGTGTCCAACACACATTACCCATTCTCCTTCCTGTTTCCTGCCAGTCACTTGTGCTGAAGTCCCAGCATGCCTTGCCCCAGAACTTATCTGACTGATGTGAGTCCAGCACATCTCCATCTGTGCTTCCCAAAGGAACAGTGAGGACACACAGATAGGTCTCGTTATGGAAGTATGTGAACTGAATCTACCATTCTAAACTCTGTTCATTTCATCGGGTATAAATGAGAGGTCTCTGCTCTGAGAAGCCCCACAGGAGAGAGCCGAAAATCAAAATCAATAGTATGCTTCGAGAGAGTCTCTAAGAAATAGCCCTCCATTCCTACTGACCACTAAATAATTCTGATTTTAGCAGAACTGGATTGTGTTATTCTAGGTTACATGTTTTGTAACTTGGACACTTGACATAGGTATTAGAAAAACAATTTGGAAATATAGAAAACTAGCTGTAAAGATGTGACAGCAATCAAATTTGTATGTATGTATGTGATGTATGTGAATAGATAGTAGATAGATGATAGACAGACGATAGATAGATGATAGATATGTGATAGATAGATGATAGATAGATGAGAGAGAGAGAGAGAGAGAAGAGAGAGAGGAAGGAAGGAAGGAAGGAAGGAAGGAAGGAAGGAAGGAAGGAAGGAAGGAAGGAAGGAAGGAAGGAAGGAAGGAAGGAAGGAAGGAAGGAAGGAAGGAAGGAAGGAAGGAAGGAAGGAAGGAAGGAAGGAAGGATGGATGGAAGGAAGGAAGGAAGGCAGGCGGGAGGAAAGAAGGAAGAAAATGAATGGATGAATGGATGGATGAACGGAGATTCATGAATGTTGCAATCCTCTTTTCCATGCATTAAGGCAAATATCCTTTCATACACTAAACCCCTCCTACTCTGACTCTTTCTAGGGAACCTTTGGTGGCTCAGCTCCTGGGTTCCTATTAGCTTAAGACAAGGTTAGTGCTGGATTTAGAAAGATCAGAAAGTCATTGGCAGAAAAGTTAATCAATGTCTACAGAAGGAATTAGATGGGAATCAGGGAAGACTGGAGTAGGGTGAAGAGAGGAACTTTGGTGGGATGGTGAAACTGATAATTTGTCCTGAAATTTTCAAAGACAAAGAAAGGTTATATGCACAAAAATATTCACCCAAGTGTTATTGATAATATCAGAAATGAGACAGCACACTGCCACTGTTATGGTCCTCGACTGACTTACAGACAACATCGACAGCGCCACTGCTGCTCAACCTTATTGCACTTCCAGCATGCACGATTTTTCTAAGCACTTCGCATGTAACAACGCATTTCATTTTCACAGGAACATTGCGAGGTAGGCACTTATTATTGCCAACTTTTATACAAGAATATTGAGGCATGAACAACTTAAGCTACTGGATCACAGTCACAAAGCTGTGATCAAATCCCGGCAGTCTTATTTCAGAGTCAGTACTTTTAACCAATACACCGTGCTGCTGTTAATATTGTGTGTGATGAACACGAAGCGATAAATGAGAAAAAGTCACTTAATGACAAGTCATATGAAAATGCAGAACCAAAATTGTATTGGAGATGTTTTAATCACAGATAGTGCGTGTGGATATGGGTAGGGTCTGGCAGGAAACTGTGTGTGGTGATGGGGTTACGGCTGATCCACCTGATTCTTTTGAACTTTTGTTATATCACAATATGATTTTTACAAAGGAAAGCATAAAACTGAGGTAATTAAATACAAATTTAAACTCTTATTCCAATTATTTGCATCTTCTCCATATGCTTAATTTTATACGTTTATTTGAACATGTTTTTCTTCTTTTAAAAAATTATCACATACATCTTCTTCAGTAGGTTTTTTAAAAGATGGTAATTAAATCCACATATAAACATATGGTTATGTCTAGTTACACAATTAATGTTAATATATGGCATGTAATCATCATCTAATTTGGATTATATAGCATGTGGTGACATAATTATAATATGTAATGATGAAAAGATCCTTATTTAAGCCGAGTGAAATGACTGTAGTTTGAATTGGATGATTTCTAAGTAATAATTTCCTAGGTGGTTTAAGGACTCCCTGGGGATGAGGACAGGCTGAGCTCTGCCAAGTAAGTGTTAGGAAGAAAAAAAAAAAACAATTTAAATATATAAGAAAATAAAGTGATGTGAAATGTGATGCTTCTTGTTTTAATCAAACAGAAAAGAAACAGATTTGCCAAAGGTTATTTTTAGACTATTTGTTAAATAAAAATGACTTTCAAGCTGAGACAAGAAATATATCACTTCGGGCTGCCATTTAAGGTTCACCTCACGGGCCCAGCGAGAGCACGGAGATCAATCACGGACAGGGCACAGAGGGAACGCACTGCAATCCTGGTAGTCTTCATCCCCAGCCCTACCGTCTTCCTTCCCCCGCCCGGCCCCCCCACCTCTGGTCTCTCACGATTTTTCTGTGCCAAGCAACCTGTTACAAATGTCTCATCCTTTGCAGAAAGTTCTGCTTCTGGAAGGGGTACCCCCAACTCACAGCCACAGTTGAGAAAGGGGATGTGAACTCTCCTGTGCCCTGGACAAAGTGATGCAAGTTCTTGGGGTCCTGGCTAATGACAGGAAACGCATAAGTGGACAAAGTATCAGGTATCAAAAAAAAAAAAATGAGTCTGGGAGTAAAAAAAGAAACTGGGGCAGGGAAATGTAAGCTATACATGGAGGTGTCCCCTCAAGCTGAGCTATTGAAGTTGTGGCATTGCCTGTCAGGGAGGACACTCTGGGCTGCCCACATTTAATAACTGAAAACCCCACGGGCTGAGGCAATGAAGATGAGATACAGCATGACTTGTGTCATCAGAAGTGACCTTCGCACATAGAGGCGACAGAATAGTTGTGTTTTGCCTTGATTACTTAGAACCTCAACGGCTGCCTCCTCCCTGGGGCCTAGAGGCCTGGCATGGGTGTGCCCCTTGTTTTCAAGTTGCTTTGGTTGTGTTTCTCTTTCTCTCTTTCAATTAATTCTCGGGAACTCCTTAGGAAACCTGTGGCTCTTGCTGGTTCTTATAGAGTCCCAACAACCTACAGGGCAGCCAGGGAACTCCAGCCTCTGCCTGTGTCCAGCTCCTCACATCATTCAGTCTGCCAACTGATGGTGGCCAAACCGGAACCAGCATTCAAACATACAGTGGAATGTGGCTCAGGACCGTGCTGAAGTAGACTGACCCCAGAGCCAGGCAAGTCCGTGTCAGTTTGGGGGCTCTCGTGGGTCTACCTTGGGGGAGGGCAATTACTGTTTGTCATTTTCTCCTTCGGGCAGGAACCTCAAAGCGCAGCCCCTGGCCACTGGAGGTCCTACAGGTTAGATGACCCTGTCCAAGGTGGCATGAACAGGACCCAAGAGAGTGAGAGAAGGGTGGGAATGGCATAACCAGGCCTCTCGTTGACCTGGGCATCCAGGTCCGGCCAGCCCTGTGTGGCGGTGATTCCCCATGTTCCCCCTGCCCTCACACATGCATAGGCCATCCCATTACCAACATCCCATGACCAGATTTGTTACAATGATGAACCTACATCATATTCACCCAAAGTCCGTAGTTTACATGAGGGTTCACTCTTGTGTTGTACATTCTATGGGTTTAAACAAATGTACAACATGGATCCATATTACAGTATCAGTTTCACTAAAATCTCTCTGTGCTCCACCTGTTCATTCTCACCTCTTTATCCCCAACCCCAAGTAACCACAGTTCTGCCTTTTCCAGAACCTCATTGTAGTTTAAAATCATATAATATGTAGTCCCTTTGAATCAATTTTTTTCACTTAGTAGTATAAATTTAGGGTTCTTCGTGTACTTTCATGGCTTGATAGCTGCTTTTTTTTTTTTTTTAGTGCTGAATAATATTTCATTATGTGAATATGCCATAGTTAATTTATCCATGCACCTACTGAAGGACATCTTGGTAGCTTCCAGGTTTTGACATTTATGAATTAAACTGCCATAAACATCCACGAGCATATTTTTGTGTGGCTATAAGTTTTCTGCTCCTTTGGGGAAATACCGAGGTGCTAGACTATATGGTAAGAGTATGTTTAGCTTTGTAAGAAACCACCAAACCCTCTACTAAAATGGCCGTATGATTTTAATCAAATATTGATAGTCTAATGTCTGAAAAAAAAAAACATATTTTCCACTTGAAGTAACCTGAAAGTCTGTCCCTTACCTAAGAATACAGCAAGCCACAGGACTTGCCAAGGCAGTGGGAGAAAGTAATTAAGTTGATTGACAGACTACACTTGTCCTGCCCCTGCTTGTAAAACATCGACCTTGCAAAACATGGAGCATCCAGGAGAAACCACGTGCTCCCCAGGTCACATGACTGAGCAAGTACAGGGAAGATAGACAGGTCTGGTTTCTACCCCTGTTATTGTCCTTAGAAATATGTCTCACCTTCCTAAGCCTCAGTTTATCCATCTGTCAAACAGAGATTACAATACCTGTTTTATAAGGCTATCATAGGACTAAATGAATCAAATCAGCAAAGTGTAGTCACTTAACCCAATGTAGGCAGCCAATAAATGCGATTCCAGTTCTTTTTTATTATAAGGTGTTGGGGGAAGGGTTTTAGCATAAAAACTGAACCACAGACAAGTTTTAAGACCAAATATTTTGTTGGAAAGTTCTGCATCAGGTTTCTTAGAATAACTAAAGCTTAGGAACCATATAATTGTGATGAACAATTAGATCGAACATGTGACTGCGAATGTGAATAAGCTTAAATAAATACTAACTGAAAGCCCAGCTCTGTGGGAAAAGATGTATGTCTCCCTAAGATAGGATCTCCTAAGGAAGGTCCTCTCAGAACTTCTTATTTAAAAGCGAATAATAATAGCTCAAGTTTATTGAGCACTTACTGTATGTGGTTCAAACCATTTGATTTATAGATGTCAATATTTCCTCCACCCCCACAGAGGAGAGACTGAGGGACAGAGAGTCCAGTCACTTGCCCAAGGCTGTAATTCCATGACAAAAGCAGGTTCTGCATTGAGACAAGACTATACTCTAATCGACTGCAGCCTTTGGACACAGAGGGAGACGAGACAGGCTCATCCTAAAGTGTCAAATGAATGGAGCCTTGGGAAATTGTTCAGCAGTGACAGTCACATCTCAGGAACTGCTGCTGAATAGAAACAGAGTCGGCCGACAGCTGCCTCCTGATCTGATGCCCTCCCTTTCTCGGGGCTGGCTTCCTCATCCACTACGTGGGTCACATACGAAAGCAGGGCTCTGCTTCTTCTGGGTCCAGGCAGCTACTTTGAATACAGAAAACACTCAGCTATTCATCGCTGTCATAAATTACTCTTGGCGTGTCATGAAAGGCTGAAGCTGTCGCCAAGCAGGAACCTGACAATATAGTCAAAAAGCTCCCCACCTCATCCCAGCCCCAATCTGCACATTGATTATTTCTATAAAACCAGTAAAAAATATAAAAGTTTAAACAAAATTTAAAAATTGAGCACAATGCTACTCACTGACTATATAAATGTGCATGTGTGTTTAATATATTAATTAACAGTTGAAAGCCAGAGACTGTGTCTTCAATCATATGGTAATTTGTCCCTGGAGGAAGAACTAATACATACTCATTGCTGCTCAAGGAATAGCAATATTTGCAATGTGATGGTTTTATATGTAATTTAGGCCATTTGTGAAACAAATAAATAAAATATAGTAAAACCAACCAGGAACAACTCATGTGTCATAATGGTATTAAAAATGAGCATCTGCGAGTTACACAACTCATTTAAAAAAGCTAAATTGTTGGCTGGCAATTTAAGGACATTATGTCTTGCATAGAAACATTTGCCTTGGATGGTTAATCAGAATTTTATGTTTTAACCCTATATCAATTTAGTTTTTTTTTTTCTAATTTTGATCAGACTAACTCAAATATCATTGGATATCATAATCATTTGTATGTGTGTGTATATATATATATATATATATATATCCATGTTTTGTTTATTTTAATAATGATAAACAAGATATATATCCATGTTTTGTTTATTTTGATAATGAAGAAGAATTTAACAAATAAATATACCTTACAAAAACAGGCTTTCTTTCTTTGAGCTTTTGATAAAATTTTTTACTGTGGAATTCTGACTACATATGTAACTAATGATGTTTGTGAATTCACTCATTGATTCATTAATAAACATACATTTTAAAGCTAGAAACATGAGCCAGACACTGTGTTAGCTACAGAGAAATAAAATGATGAGCAATATAAATATCCCCTCTTGTCTAATGGAGCTTATGGTCTTGAGTAAGAGCTGGCAAACTTTTTTCTGTAAAGAGCCAGGTATTGCAGGCTTTGGGGGCCATACAGTCCCTGTTGCAACTGCTTAAATCCGCAGTTATAGTGCACAAGCAGCCATGGACAGTAACTAGATGAATGAGCCCTTCACAGGGCTGGGTCCTATCCAAGGGGCCAGCTGGGTACGTGAAGCGACTCTGCGAACCCTGAACTGCAAATTATAATTGGGACATGGAAATCGTCTTGCTGTACCTAACTCAACCATTGTTTCCTGATCTCTGCTCTCAAGGGTGGCTCTAGGGACTGAGGTTCAAAGTCAAAAATCCCTATCCTTTTTTTTTTAATCTCTATCATTTTCCATTCTTATCTGTCTCCTTATCCCACTGGTTTTCATGCCATCCCACATTGTAGGTGGCATTCTCATGATGATTCTTCTTACGCTTCCTCTGGATTTATGACATAGCTTCCTGATCCTTGCCTTTTGCTACATAGATCTGCAAAGTCTTGCCTCTACTGGTTAATGCTAGCATCAGGCCAATCCGGGTGAATAAAGGACCAAGCTCTCGTTCCTCAGGTTGGGCTCAGCTGGACTAAACCTGGTGTGTTCCAATTTGGACATGTATTAAATCTAACTACAGCTCTCTCCATCCTAGTGTCTTGACCTCTACTGGCAAATATCCAACTGAACAAGCAGCAAACAGCTTTGACTTTTGCAAGCCTTTTGGGCCAGAAACTGCCTAAAAGCAGTGACTGTCAAAGCAGACAGGTGACTCAGTGATTTTAGCTGCTTGGCACAGTAAATTTATAGAGCCTTATTCTCCAATTCTTCAACTGAGCATATGGGAGACAGTCAGAAAATAGCCTAATAGCCTGTCATTGAAATTTCTGTCTGTGTGAGCTCACAAAGCCCCTTGTCTCTGTGTTAAGCTGGGTCCTTCATTTCGGCATAGTTGTTGGCAGCAAGACAAGGCTGAGTCCCTGCAGCTGGTCCTCAAGTGTGCTGTGCTCCTGCCCCTCACTTGGAGAATTGGAAATTGGTCGCAATAAAGAGCATCTGCTATTTGGATTCCCACAAGGCAATATTATAAAATATCTGCTTGTCAAATTGTATGTGGGTTGATTATACGTGTAATCATTACTCTGCCACTGACCTGGAAAAAAAGTGGGTAAAATAATAATAATAATAATAATAATAATAATAATAATAATAAACCTAATTGATTGAATTTTAAAAGAATCTACCATGTGGGTGTCCTTTTTAAGTTAATGAAGTTAATTTTAAATATTAAAGCTTTAGAATAAGGAAAAGAAAGACCCAGTCTGCAGAGAAGAAAATATATATATCGTGAAAGCTATTATCTAGAAGACTTTTTAAACTGCTGCTAATGGGAAAGGTAAAAATGAGGCAAGTGGGGGATAAAAAGCATGTTTTTGAGATTGATCTTTAGAGAGAGACTTCTAATGTCTGCAGAAATGTGTATTCCAGAGACCAGAAAAGTACATTTATTTATTAATTGTGTAATAATGTATCATTTTCTCTCAGCATCAAACTCTAATGTGATGTCTGAGCATTTACATTCTATCTTACCAGGAAAGGTTTTCAATATGTGATTTTTGGATGCAACAAGGTGTTACACAGTACAGAGGGAAATTCACAAGGGGCCTGCTAATACTTCTTAGTCAATATGACACCTGGAGCAGCATGGAGAGCCCTGAATTAATTTTAAAATGGCATTAAAAAACCAGGTACTGTGTGCCGAGCACCTTGCATGCATTCTCATAATCTTATAATGTGATAATCCTCTTTACATAGAAAAGACCACTAAGAAAGGGTTAGTGGTGTGTTGGAATAAACTTATACTGGCTCATGATAGCTGATTTTTAATTTTTAGGAATTTTGCAAGTCAGTTGTTAAACACAACAGTTTCCTAAAAATAAAGAATGTAAGTGTACTCTTAAATAAATTAAAATGAAAAAGGCAATTCTCAGAACTCATCAATTCCTACTTTACTACATGTTACTAACATTTATGCTCTAAAGATTATTTATAGCTATTACAGCTGTATGCTGTAGAAACCATAGACTGCTGTGATAAAGTGCATCTCTTCGCACCTCCACACATATGGGATCATCTTGTTGTTAAAACAGACCACAATTATGTACACCACAGAAATTGAAAACTGTCAGCCCTCTGCCCCTTTCCCTTTCCTATAAAGTGTAACAAAATGGAGACACAAAGTTTCAAACAAATTATCTTCTGGCTCTTTTTAAAGGAATGCTACCTTCAAACTAAACATGTTCTTCCACTAATTTCCTATTGTAGGAGCTAGCAATTAGAACAAGTTAGGTGATCATTTTTAGCTACAGCTTCTTCCTGATCATGTAACAGCAATAAAATAATGAAAAGAGCTTATATTTTTATAGAGCTTTCAACTTTATAATATACATTACTACCACTGTATCTGCTGGTTCCCATAATAGTGGTAAGATATGTGGGATAGGTCTCATTGACCATAAGAGGAAAGAGAGGCCCAGGAAGATTAAAAGATGTCTCTATATTATAGCCTTATAACATTATAACTCAGGTCTTCCTTTCCATCATCACAGGACCACACATCCTGTCGTACAAATGTGGCTGATGTACTGAGGATGCTAAAGAAGACAGGACCTATGGCAATACCTAACATTTTGTCTAATACAAAGGTGGGCCAGAGGACATCTTTGGTTGAATCTCTTACATACAACTTCCTACTCTCTGCAAACTATTTGTAAAAGCAACTCCAAGAAAGACAGTCGAAGGGCTGGGAACAGCCCCAGAAAAACTGTTTCATCCCATCTCTGACTCAGATACATCCTGCCCAGGCTGGAAGCAGACATTGCCAAGACAGCTGCAGAGAAAAAAATGAAGAAAAACCCAACTTTTCAAAAGTAAACTTCTATGATTTAAATGAGAGTTAATCCAGTGGTTGAGTTTGGAAAAAGATTGAGGTTCTCGTGTAGAAAGGGTAAACACGATTGCCCAACACCTTCAGCAAGTCAGTTCCCACTGCCAAAACCCTTGGGGACTGAATCTACCAGCTCTGGCTGGGTGAGTCTGGGTTACACCCGGACGCTGCATATGCTCCTAGGGGTTCACCTTGATGACAACACCAAAGTAGCCAGGGTGGAGCAGAGTGAACTCTAAAATGCATTTCATTTCCTTTTATCTTTTTAGACTAGTAAGTAACCAGTTTTTACAGTATTTACTATTTGTGCTGATTATAGAGGCACTACATGATTATAATACAAAAGTGGAAAACTCAATAAAGCATCAATGGAAAAAGCCATCCAGAATCGCATCATCCAGAAATAACTACTATAAAAAATTAATACACATACTTTCATTCCCTGTTATTTGTATGTATATATGTTATTTATAAATATTATAAATGATGTCATTATATAATATTTTAATACAAATTTTCCACTTCACATTATTGAAATTTTTTATAAAATTATATTTTAAAGTTCTTATTTCTTTAGCTTTTCCTTGTTATTTGTCTATATAATGATAATTAACATTGAATGCTCACAGTAACTGTGTGCATCAATTTAAAATAGCAAGTATTAATTTATATATGGACAGACTGACACACAGAGAGGTGAGATGACTTCCTCAATGTCACAGAGCTAGAAAGAGGCAGAGCCAAGACTTAAACCAAGTGATCAGACTAAAAAGCTCACACTCACTAAATCCGTCTGATTTATATATAACCCATTCTTTTTTGAAGATGCTGTTCTCCGACTATAATATTTCAGTGAGTTAGCATTTATTTAACAGACAATCATTGGGTTCCTACCCCGCACTAGACCTTGTGCTAGTTATTGGAAAAGTATATTGTTAAAGGAGATGCAGCTCTGACTCATTCATTTCTTTATTAAAGAACTATTTACTAAGTACCAAATGTGGGCATTGGACCAGATACTAGAGATATAACAAGGAACAAAATGAGGATGGTTCCTGTTTCTTAGAACTGACATGCTCAGTGGGCAGACAGAAAAGAAAAGCTACACAAAGCAAACAAAGATATAATGTCGGGTAGTGACTAGTGCTATGGAGAAACAACAGGGTGAGGGGAAAGACTCAAGGATGAGTGGCATTTGAACAGAGACATGGGAGAAAAGAAGGAACAAAGCATGTAACTGTCTGGAAAAGAACAATGTGCAGCATATTATAATCCAAGGGGGGATACAGACATAAACATATAGTAGAAAAAGCATATATAACCTGTATAGGAGAAAGAGCCAGAGCAAGGCCATAGAAGCAAGAAATACCCATAACAAGGCCTAGGAAGGAAGGCTGTGGGTTCAGGTATTGCAGAGGATAAATATCTGGAAAGTCGATGGAATCACATTAGGATGAACTTGAAAGTCAGAGATTGACTTGACGTAGTAAAAAGCTTGTATAGTCTCTTTCATCTCTAGAATTCTGTCATCAGCTTGTTCTCTAACATTTAGTTTATATTTTAAATTCTAATGAGGTTATAAATAAAGTGATGTTTAGGACTCAGAAGTCATAAATTTTTTTCCAATAATGAATAGTATCGATGGAAAAATGCACATTAACATGGAATGAAGAAGAATCGGAAGACTGCTGAGTCAACAAGTTTCCATGAAGACCCCCAAATATCCCTCATCACCGTACATGTGGCCATTCAAGTAAAATATTTTTAATAACATTTTTATCCCATACATTTTCAAATAGGCCTTCTTGAGAAATGTCAAGATGTTGAGCATAGTTCTATGTCAACACTAGCACGTTAGAAGTATTTACAGTCTTCTTTGAGAATCTGCTGAAAAGAAAAGGTGCATCCAGGGAGCTAGATTACCTCTGTGGCAAACGTGTCTGCCTCAGACAGATGGCATTGCTCTACTTATACATTCATCTCTCCCGGATTAATTATTTAATGGAATTTATGATCTTTCAACAATGAATTCTCATCTGCTGTTAATCATCACGCAGATTAATGGGTACTTTGACTTCAGGAACTATTTTTCACCTCCATGAAAAACAATACAAAGGAATAGTAAAAGTGAAGGACAACGAATGTGGAAAATATTTAGAAGGAGAAACTCTTGGATCTTTATAAAGTAAAAACGTCATGCTCCAAATGTTATTTTAGGTTATCTTGTGTTTGTATTAGAAAAATTATGCGAAAATTAGCAAATAATTTTCTGTGGCAGTATTTGTGACCGTCTCATACATCTATGGAATAATCGATAGAAGTTGAAATCTTGAGAAATACACATTATTCCTGAATTCTATACTACTTGCTGTTTTCCATTTTGTAAAAAATCTCTTTGTAATCAAAATGAGACAGTACTTGCTTTTGTTGGTTAATTTTAAAATTAGATTAGAGAGAGAAATCGTTTAAAAATGACATATGCATGTCTTAGAGAATATACTTTAAATTAATAGTATATATACTCATTTTCACTATATTTAACATAGGCCTAGTGTGTGTGTTTGTGTGTATGTGTATTTACTATAGACGGGGACTGCTAAGTAGATATTTCTGTCATTTTTTTTATACAAATTATATCCATGCTTCATTATGTAAGATCTCCAATTTTCATTTCTTTAAAGGATGTCTGGAATTTAAAGATAGAAGCAAAGCTATATCAGTACAGAATTGTTCTAGAGTTTTAGTTTTTCTTTAGTTATTCTCATTTAAGATTTTTAAGTTAATTTCCTTTGTCAAGTTTTTTTCCAAAGCATTTAACTTAGTCTCAGAAAAACAAATTTCTTTTTGAGCTCCTATTTTATCGCTTTGAGTGCTTATTTAAGTCAGGTAATCACAATAAAAAATATACCCCACACAAACAACTTTGGAAGGAAAAAAGTAAAAGCTATCTCTTGATGTGAAAAGAAGTGTGTGGGCATTCAATGTACTATGGGCATCCGCGAGGGATCACAGTGTCATCCTGGGAGCTGGTTAAGTGGAAGTCACTTAACAGAGCTTTCTATCACATTTAATACAATACAGAAAGAGCAAGAAATTTTTTTAATGCAATTAAAGGGGCAATTTTGTAAAGGAGACTATTTTATGTCCTAATCCAACAAGGGAAAATTCTTCCCTTTAAAGACTTCACCACTACATTCAGAACAAGACTGTTCCTAACTGCTCATAATACTGAGTGGATAAAATCCAACATTATTGCAGGAAGGTATGACAAGGTGACTTAGCATGCTAATTTGAGAGATAATTCATCTAAAGTAATCTTGAATGGGCAGCAGGAAACTTAACTATTAAATGTCAATTATATTGTCTTTATAGCATAAAATATAAATTTATCTAACAGCAGTACTCACTTTTTATGAAACTATAAATTCATATTAATGGAAAGTATAACCCAAATATAAAGAGAGTTAAATATAATGATATAAAACAAGACTTAAAATATGCTAACACTAATTTTGGGCAAAAAATGAGGAAAAGTGTCCAGGGTCAGAGACTATTAATGGAGCATAAGTTGATAACTGTCCCTTAAGGAAAATCTGGGAATGATTAAAATCGTTTTTAAATATATACATCTATTACTCAGTACTTTTAATTCTAAAAATTTCTACTAAATAAGCAAAAAGGTATGTATTAAAGTTTTCAACAGAATTACATATAAATGAAGAAAGAAAAAAGAAAAAAGTAAATATAATTACTTTTAAGCTAAAAAATGTTATTCTGAGCTTACAGAATTCTGTAGTTTTTAAAATGTCCTCTCTATATTTTAGATAAACCAACCAGCAAGTGTAGAGAACATGCCAAGTGCCAGGCATTGCGAGATGCTGGCTCTGCTCATAGTCCTATGTGATGCTGGTCCAGCCATCTTCCTACTCTTTTCTCATGACTCAAACTAGAAAGTTCCCTTATGTTACTGTTGCAGAGGTAGTTTAGAGTGGGGAGAGGCTGGAATGAGGAACCCAGTTAGGAACCTGTCACAGCATAATGAGACACAAATTACAATGGCTAGCATCAATGTGGTGAGAGTAAAAATAAAATGAAAGGGTTAAAGTCAAGAAATATTCAAGAGGTAGAAATGCCAACACTTGGTGATTAACTGAATTTGTTCTGAGAGTTTGGGTAGGAGAAAAAAATAAGTCAAGGAAACATGTCAGATTATTTTTTGTTTGTTTTTTAGTGTCTGTAAATAGGCTGAAAATTGTGCCACTCCTTGTTCATCTTTAGATATGATACGGTGGAAATTGTCTGAAAGATAGTCAAGAGGAGATGCCTAAATAGCAGTGAGATTACAGTTCAGAAGAGAAATTGCATTGGAAATGCAAATTTGTGAGCAATAAGCATGTAAGAGAAGTAAATAAATCCCTGGAGAAGAGCCTGTGTAATAATAGTGAGGTGAGGTCAGAAAAAACCACAGTGCTGTAAAAGTGCCTGGCAGACACACAGTTATCAGTTCACAAGTGCATGAAATCATTAACTAATAAAAGGATGAATAGACATGGAGAGACAGATCTCTTTCTAATGAACTGATAGTTGTATAAACCAGTAATGATCATTCCATGTGTTATAAACAAAGTGCTCTGGAAATAAAATTAAATGTCTTCTGCAGTGATTTATTGAACTTTATAATAAATAGAGTAGGCTGAGCATGGAAGATGTTATTTTTATTTTAATCACAATACAACTGAGGCTACTGGGGGTGTTTTGTCCATGGCTACAGGGATGCAATTCATGACGATAAATCCAGTAGTAAAACCAGTTTTTAAAAAATTATTGAATAAGAAGTTATTAAAATAGATATTTTATTTATTACATTGGACAAAGAAGAGAAGATGGAGTAAAAGGAGGGATAATTTGCTCCTTGGACCGTGAAGTAAAATCACAAGAGTCTGAAGGCAGCTTTGCATACTGAAACCATCTGAAGGGAGTAGAAGATTGGAGAACAGGGGTCTTTTCTGCTCCCTTCCCCACCACCCCACAGAAGCCTCAGAATGGAGCTCCTTTTTTGCTAAGTTTACAAACTCTTAGATCTGTCTCCATCAGGGGTAATACAGTAAGATTTGTATTAATAATTCTGTTCCCCAAATGTATGACCTGAAATTCCATTCAGATATTCAGGTTGTTGATGAAAATTTTGCTTGAAATTAGAAATGCTCTACAGATTGAGGGCCCCTTTGCCCTCTTAAATCAGAAAGCCTGTCTACAGTGGTTTGAATTCTCTGAGTTGCGTTAATGGGTGTTTTAACATGTCAGGAAGGCAAATATTCGTAATGCAAATAATTATTCCTTCTTTATCCATCAACTACCAACTCATTCTAAAACATTTATTTTGCTTATACGAGTGTGTGCCTCTCTCCACCTGCTTGAAGATGTGGGATTAGGTAGAGGAAAGGGATTGATCTCCTGCTTAGTCCCATCAGTCTGTCCTAAAAACCTCTAAGGAGTCAGGTTACATGGGACTTCCTAGCATATTTCTCTCTCGATCCAAGTGGGCATTCCATTTTTATAGAGAGTGAGAAGGACCTAATGACTCTCAGTGCAGTCATTGCATTTTCAGGAAAGAGCATAGCCCTGCCTCTCAGGAATCCTAAAGGAGGGAAATTCGAGTAAAAAAATCAAACAAAGTAATGTTAATTTTATAGTAAAGTACCGCCAAGGGGAAAATCTTTAATATGGAGTGCTGTCATTGACACTGTTCTAGTTCTGGCCAAAGCATAAGATGTTCAGATATGGGGACCCCCTCTCAGTTATGCAGAACTAAAGATCACGAGCTCTTTAGTCAGGGATCTTAGCTATGGGAATATTTCCCAAGGACGAGATTTCTCCTTTTATCTAGTTCTTGGTGCAGCATTCCATTTCCTAACATTGATCTGAACTAACTGTGTAGTTTCTAATGCCTACATCTGGAGATTCAGCCCCCATGTAAAAAGTGAAACTCTCTTTAAACACCCATTCTGCAAGAAGCTAAGCCAAGTGAAGAAACTCTGGAGAATGAGAAGCCACCCGAGAAGGACCAAGGAGCTCTGTGACATCAAATGTGTACCATAAAGAAAACATCTTGGAAAAAGATCCTTCCACTTCAGTTGATGCAATGTTGATCAGAAATGACCACCCAATAGAGTCATTTCTGCATTTCTCACCCATAAAATCGTGAACAAAACAAAGAAGATTACTTTGAGACTAAATTTTTAGGTAGTTAGCCATGCTGCAAGAGACAACTGAAAGAGTGAGCATATAGTATTACATATTCAGTAAGTCATTAAATGAAGCCAGCTGCTAAACTGAAGAGTTTGGCGGGAGAGCATAAGCTGGCACAGAAGCCAAAATATAATATTTTTGGTCTGCCCTGGTAAATGCTGTTTAAAGAAAAGTGGGCATTCTCAACTCTTCTGAATGACAGAGTGACCTCATTTGATTTATGATTAGAGATGGTCACATTAGGGAAAATGTGGATGATGGGCAACCAGGAGGTGAGGCTAAAGGAAGGCAGAATCAGCTGTATTTTCTCTTGAAAATGACCATACAACGATGATGAAGGCAAAATATGGGAAGTTTAACATCCTGGAGAGGAGCGGACACAGTCAGGAACATTTAGTGATTAAAATTACACCTTTTTGATTGGAAGGAGCTCGATAACAATGGTTACGGATGACTCTAGAATGCCCAGCCGTTATCTGAGACAGCAGACACAAGAGAAGAAGCAGGTATGGTGGGTCAAGGTGTGTTTATTGAGTTTGGTTTTAGTTGCATTGAATTTGAGTGTCTATGAGACTTTTAATGACTGCAGTCAAGTCCTGGAAAAGTGACTGTACTGTGCTTTCATTCTACAGTAATTTTCACCTTTTTCTTACATTTCCTAATTATTTTTAATAGTAGTCAGAAATCCAAGAGATGTTGGTCACTACTGCATTCTCACTATCTATTCCATACAGATTTCTACATTATAACGGTCCTAACATCTTACCAAACCACTTTTCACATTGGGTATTTTTATGATCTCTAATTATAAAGCATAAGATCCAGGTAATGACTGGGTTATATTTTCTGCTAGACAAATTATATACATAATTATAGGCAGAGGTTCACTGAGATATTGAAGCATCTGAGGCTTCTATAGAGAAGATAATTGTCAACCTTTGCACTGTAATTAAGTCTAAATGGGAATCCTAATCATTTTCCAAATGAGCAAATGGTAAGCCAGTCTTGATTGGCTGTGTCATGGAAGCAAATAAAATGGATTTGCTGCATAGGTTAATTAGTCATCTGTGAATGTCACAGCCCTAAGAAAACCCTACATTAATCTAAGCACTAGAGCTAATTAGCAGTACATTGTTGAAACTCTATATGATTTTACCTGGCTTATCCTTAGAATTCTAGTTTTGCTACATTTCCTCTTCTTCCCCTGAGTCTTTCTTCTCATAGTGATTCATATGAAGTCATTTAAATTTTCTAATCATTAATTCCAGAACAAGCAGGAGAGAGAAGAAGAAGCAAGGATTTAGAATGAGACAGAGCTGGGTTCAAATCCCACACGATTTTATTCTTATTAGTGAAAAATGGGATGGTTTAACTGCTAACCTCTCTCAATTTCAGTAGTTCATTTATGAACTATATGTTATTCATCTTACTTTTGATGCACACCCAAGTAAATTACAGATATTAATAAATCTCTCCCCTAAGATTTATAGTATATATATCAATAACTATAGTTTATATTTGTTCATGGCTATTCTTTGGATGTGAAATTTATAGACAAGGAAGTTCACAAATCTTAACTGTATATTTGCTGACTTTTGAAGATGCGTACAATTGTAGAATTTAAACCCCTATCAAGATAAAGAACACTGCGATCACTCCAGAAAGGTCTCCCATCCTCTTTCCAGTTAAATCCCATCCGATCCCCTGGAAGCAGCAGACTTTCTAAGATTTTCCCCTTAGTTCTTTCTGGCATGTGAATCTAAAAATCTAGTTTGTAACTCTTTTACATAAGGTTATTTACATAAGATTTCACCCAGCATAATGTTTTTGAGGTCTGCCAATAACTAGGTATTCTGTCAGCAAAGAGGATTTACTAGGAAACAAGAAAGGATTGCAACCAGGTTAGTGTGGCCACGTGTGCAAGGAGAAGGCAGCTGCTTATCGAGGGGAATCTAAGGGGAGGCGCTGCTGTAACCACCGAGCTCTCCTGTAGGACTTTCCCTATTGACACAGGATGTGAGAACTCCTCCCACGGGCCCTTCCAGTTCCTGTCGTGGTTAAGGTCTCTGTCACAGATGCCACCAGATATATAGTGGCCCTTGCACTGTGCCTGAACTGACTCCTAGTTGACAGTCATTGGTTGAACAGCCTCCATTTGGGGGTAATCTATCACTATACTCAGCTTCCTCCCTGAAAGCTGACGTTATGTCAACCAGCTATCGCCCTGAAATGATTCGACCTACTTTGTCTTTGCCACATGTTTTTATCTTTTGAAGTCTCCCCAACACCTGTTTAGCAGAGGCAAAACACTCGGGCAAAACTGTCCCCAAGTTCAATGGTATGGATTCACTATTTTGTCTGATTATGTGCTGGTGCAATCGAAAGCATTTTCTGCCTCAAGAATCAGTCTCTCATATTTACTGATTTTGTTTCTATTGTCTGTGAAAAAAAAAAAAAATCCACTTGGCCCAGTACTGGCACCATGCCACATTTAAGTGCTGTAAATATATTTTCTTCATTGCTATGCATCTTTTATTTACTATAATAAAGATGATAAACCAATATAGGTAAAGGCATCATCTACACACTGAAAATAAAATGGAACAATATTGCTGCCAAGAAAATAAAATGTCACTGAAGGCAACATGTGACATCGCTTTCTTGTATCTCTAGTTGGGGGCCATATAAACACCCAGATGGAGCCCTCTGGGGCTCATACCTGGAAAGAAATGGATCTGAGTGCTGAGAATAAAAAGGGAAGAAAAGCACATTTGACCACTGGAGAACAATGACACACAATCCCGTGAGCCAGTCAACGAATCACTCGAGGGAGAGTGCACTTGTTGAAGTGATATATAATTTGTGGTAAGCCACTAATTGCAACTTATATAATAATATGGATGTAAATCCTTCCAGAAAAGTAGCCTGCTTATTCAAAAGAAGGCATTTAAAACCTGCCAAGCTGCCCAAAGCTCTTGCCTGCAGTGACTGTCATTCTCTTCTTCTTCTAGAGGAGAGAATTAGTTTAAACTGCTTATATTGACAACTGGACTTAAGTGTCCCATGGGGTTAGTGGAGACCTTGGCCAACACTAAAATGTAGAATACAGAAAGAAAGAGAGAGAGAGAGAGAGAGAGAGAGAGAGAGAGAGAGAGAGAGAGAGAGAGAAGAAGAAGAAGAAGAAGAAGAAGAAGAAGAAGAAGAAGAAGAAGAAGAAGAAGAAGAAGAAGAAGAAGAAGAAGAAGAAGAAGAAGAAGGAAGGAAGGAAGGAAGGAAGGAAGGAAGGAAGGAAGGAAGGAAGGAAGGAAGGAAGAAAGAAAGGAAGGAAGGAAGGAAGAAAGGAAGGAAGGAAGAAGCTGTTATTTCCTGAGGACAATCTGTTTTCAAGACACATATCTACATTTATGGATTATACTCACAGTGGGAGGGCTCTGCTAAGAGTCTTTTAGAAAAAAACTTAAAATAAAAACAATCAGTTCTAAAATACTTACTAACCAGACTACTACCTACTTCCTAGAAGTCAATTTGTACATGCTTTTTGAGTAATAAATAGTTACCACCTACTGAGAACATACCACGTATCCCACACTTAGTAATGTGCTCCTTATAGGGCCCACGAGGCTTTGCACATTCAGGTCAAGCCTGGCCCATGCCTTTATTTTCCTTACGGCTCTCCTGGGCTTCTTTGAATTTCTCAGGCACTCACCCACGTTGTATGCTCTTCCCTCTCTATCCTACCCTAAGCTTTGTCTAGCTATTCGTCCATCATTTTTTGGCACTCAACCAAAACATCTAGTAGCAGGTGGATTAGGGATTTCCTACCATGGCAGTTACACATTTGCCATGAACTTTAACCTGTATATTGTGACAATTCCCTTCCACGACCCCACAGACTATGTAGATGTCATGCTATGGATTCCCAAAACACGCTTCTCTTTTTCTTTCCTAACACTTGGCAGAACTGCGGTCGCTGAGGACAGTCCCCCGGTAGAAGCCCCAGAAAGAGTAAGAACATTCCTGTCTTGTTCACATCTTCATCCCCTCCCCTGTGTTCAGTTCCTATAGGAGTTTTAAAATATCTGTAGAATGAATGTATCTTTAGTGAATTCTCACATCAATTCTTTAGAGTAGAAATTATTCTTTTCAAGTTATACATGAGAACACTGAAGCTTGGAGAAGAAACTTCTCTAAGATTCTTAATATAATAAACAATAGAGCTAACATTCAAATTCGTGTCCACTTTACTCCGAAAACCATGTCCTCAAGTCTTATGTGACATTGTCTTATACTTTAAAAGAAATTCATAGTTTATAGGTTTAAGATAGAACTTAAAAAAGCACAAATATTAAAAAAATTAAATGAAATTTGCATAGTAACTTATGGTTAGTGGGTGGTGCCAGTTTGAATGGGCTAAACCTGAGTTTTCTGCTTTGAAACATCAGGGGCATTAACCCAAGAACCAGTAGTTCCTAAAAACACCCAATGGCTGCCTAAATGGAAGCTGGGAGACTGTTGATAAAGTGAAGCCATGTATAAGTTATAGAAGGGGGAACACTACAGGGTCCTGAGGAGGAAATGTCTTAAATAAGAGGTTATTTTTCAAGATGCTTAGTGATTCTAAGCTTCATCAGGCCTAACTGTAAAACCTTGCTTTTCCAGATGGTGAATGGATGTGAAAATTTTTATAAGCGCTTCTCTTCCAAATATTAAGAAACTTTAATTTTTTTCTTGTTATAAAATGTTGATGTTCCAGCCATTAAAAATAGTGCAATATGAAAACTTGCTGATCTGCTTTTTGTCAAGAGAAGAAAACAACGTATTTGGCACAAGTCATTGATTTTTCCAGCAATATGAGCAATAAAGGGACTCAATTCTTAGAAAAGTTCCAAATTCAACCCCACCTGCCTAATGTTTCCAGAAGATATTGAATATTCAGCTCAGAATCTGGAAACATTTATAATTTGTAGTTCTTAATGAACTGATGGAAAGAGAAAGGAAGATGTTGATAATTTCTACATTTTATAAATTATAGGTATAGTCACCACTCTTAAGCAATTATGAACAAAATATTTAAACTCTTGGCCTCAAGCTACCCAACTATAAAGTAGGTGAACCTAATTACCTGTGTCTCCAAGTATTTTAACAAGTAATAGTAAGGATGATAATAATAACCTCTGTTTGAATATTAGTATTTTCTACATGTTAGAAATTATGCCAAGACCCTTCCTTGAATTAGCTCATTTGGTTCTTACTACAAGCTCAAATATGTTCTACAATCTGCACTTTACTATTAGAGAAAACTGAGGCTTTAGAAGATAAACAACTTTCCCAAATCAATAAAACAGACCTAAGGTTAAAATTTAAGTCTGTCTCACTAAAAAATTGGTGTTTGTAAACAATTCCTTAAATGATATATAGACTCTCAAATTAAAATCATTCTTTTTTTCTAATAAACCAATATAGGATCACATATTTGCAATTAAATACATAGATGATGGATAGATAGATAATAGACAGATCATACACACATACTCTCTCACATACACACACACACCACTTTTTATTTTCAATTCCCACAGGCCACTCTTTTATTTCCATGACCCAGAATAGATTCTTTCTGTGAGTCTAGATATATAGATTAAAATCACAGCTCAGGGTGGGGAAAGAAAAAGCATAAAACTTGGTCACTTTTAGACATAAAATGATTTATTTTTGCAATTATTATATCCAGTGAAATAAAAAAAAAAGATTCAACTTGTCTCACAGTTAAAACTTTTCCTTTCCCCAGCCAGGAACAAATCTAGGTTTGGGGAGCCTAAGGCACATACATCTTTGAGAAGAAACTATTTACAAAAAAGGGTACACAATTTTAAAGAAAAACTAAGCCTCGACGTGGAAATAATTGGAAATCATCAAGATGGTGAACTAGTATGCTTCAGGTCCTCATTCCCCCCAAGGAAACATCAAATAAACAGCTAGAAACTGGCTAACAGCTTTACGGAGCTCTGGAAACCATCAGAAATCTACAGCAACCAAAAGCTGCACTCAGAATGCTAAGAAATCTTATGGTGCTTTTATTCATCCTTGCCCAGCCTCTCGCTTGGCATGGCATGGTTGGGAGTGAGGGGCCCAATTTTCAGCTTTCTTCCTTGAGTTGAGCTACTGTTTTATCCTTGATCTTTGTAGCTGCAGCCAAATCTGAGACAGGAAAGGTCCATTTTACAACCCATTATAGAGTGAAAAACGTTAAAACAGAAAGAAAAATATCATTGAGTCCAAACTATGCATTTAAAATAATAGAAAATTAACAACCCCAGTGTCAAGGGGGGTTGACGATGAACCACAAAAGTTTAGTCCTATTTTAGAGTATAAGATTTCATATAGCCATCATCTTCACACATCCTTCACCATTACATAACATTTAATAATTTTCTGGGCTGAGCAAAATGACTGTGAACAATCCTGGAACCAAAAGCAGTGTCATCTTCCCAAGACTTATAAATAATCAGAGAGAGCAAAGAACTGGCAGGAACACCAGTGGGTGGTGAGGCCCGGGGGAAAGCTGGAATACACAAATCACTCATCCCAGCCATACATGCCTTTGCATCTACCACTCTATGGTCCTCACCAAGCTGGTCAAGATAGAGAAATAGTGTCCTTATTCTTGTACCTTCCACCCACCCTCTGAAGACTAAAGAAGGAAAAATAATAATAAGACACAGGGATAAGTATTTTCTTAAAATAAATTCTAGCTACGTCAAGTACTAAATAGTAGAAAAAACAAACAAACAAATACTTGACATAATATTCGTATCTGGAATCTGGCTCCTTACCAAAAATACTGCCAATTTTTAAAAATAGAACCATCAAAAAGAAAAGAGATTCAAACTGACAGCAAATATTTATGATGTTTCCTTGAAAGGCCATCTCCATCGCAGCAGAGATAAATCAATATTGGTTGTGCAAGATTTCCAATGTATGAGTAAAGGGCCAAAGCTATGAGAAGCGCAGCTTCTCAGTAAATTTAAATCAACAAAGACATTTAAAGTGGAATAGACTGAGCAGGCTATATAATCACTCACATTCGAGACAACAAGAACGGGCCCCACCCACTGCTGACAGTGGTTCTCAACCCTGGCTGCGCGCTGTAAAAACTCATGTGGCTTTCCACGGACCAGATCCCGCCTTTAGAGAACTCATGTGTAAGTACGACATGAGGCCTGTCATAAGGGGTTGAAGGTGAATCTAGTTTTGTAACTTGGATAACCGGATAACTGGGTAGATGGTAATTTCATCCACTGAGAAAGAGTACACTAATTAATAGAAGACTAGATTTTAGGAAATGGGAGGAAGATTATAAATTTAGTCTCGGTTGTGTTCAGTTTAAAATGTCTGTGGCCATCTATAATCAATATGTCAAGAGAAAAGATGATTTTCATTTTAATTCTTAAAATGTATTAAGTATTTCATTTAATACTTAAAATACTTAAAATGCTCTTGCTTCTCTTTTTTCCTTAACCTCCACAAATTACTTTCCTAGTGTCTATATTGTTTTCTAAATATTTCAGAAAAATACTGATTTTAGAAAGAAAATGATAAAAGCTGAATACCTCAAAGGTCAGACATATGATGTTAACATTTCAAGGGTTGGGAGATTCCACATTTCATCAGGTTGGAGAACCAATGGCATCAGTATCACCTGAGAACTTGTTAGAAATAAAAGTTCTCAGATTTCACCTTGGATGGACTGAATCAGGATCTTTAGGAGGAGGGCCCAAGAATTTTCATTTCACCATACCTCCAGCTGATTCTGATGCATGTTAAAGTCTGAAAAATGCTTCTTCACAATAGCCCAGTGCATTGGGAGTCTTCTCTAAAGATCTGTTTAATTGTGAACTACTGACTTATTTTAGACAACCATTTACCTGGTTTTCTGAACCATGCTAAGTTATTCTCATCCAAGATAAAGGTATCTCCCAGGTAGAAAGCAATGACATTTGACTGATCCTTTTAAACAAACATACATTTTGAGTACTATATATATGTCTCTCCCCAAAAGACCTGCCACATTTAGATCACCATTGCCACGTCATGGCAACTAAGATATTATTTAAAAACTTGTTAAAAGATGTAGCGCTAAATTATCAACACAGCTTTACAAAAACATTGATAAAACAAAGATATAAATTCTTCTTGAGAATAGTTTTTCCAGTACAGACAAGGGAGCCTGGCTTGTGTCAGTGATCATTATAGGAAAAAACAAGATAAGAAAATGATATTCATTGTATGTTAGAAATTGATATTTTAATTAATTAATTATGTAAGTCAAATTTCCCCACAGCCTTTGGAGTAGATATTATTTTTCCCATTATACAGGTTAAAAAGTTGGGGCCACACACAGACTAACCAGCAGGGTCAAGACGAGAACCTAAGCCATTTCTCTGTCAATAATACATCGTGACTTCATGTAGCCTGCATTAAATGAATATATGAGGCTTTTGAGGTTGTAGCAATTCCAACTATGGAAACATTAACTCCAGAGTTTGAAAACTGAGTGTATATTCATTCTTCTGTTACTGTTCCTTTACAATGCTGAACTTTGCAGGAGCCAAAAAATGATTTCTAGCATGGTCGCCAATCCCAAGGAATGTTGCTTTAAATTAAAATGAACCAGAGACAATGCAAGATAATCAAAACAAGTTCCCTAAGTGTAACACAGATGCGAAGGACTTTAAAGTCTGGAAAAGAGAAAGGAGCCAGTGTGTCCTACAGGCCTCGGGGCAGGATTCCTGGGCAAGTAGGAAGAAGACAGACCTGGGAGCTAAGAAATATTTAGACAGCTGGAGGAAGGCAACCATGAGAGCTACTCCTTGGCTAAGCAGATTAGTAATATAGCAGATCTTGTTCAACCTGGAGATGATGAAATTAGGTTATTATTTCCTTCCGTCTGAAGAGAATTAATTGAAAGATAGGCTCTTGTAACTTCTCAGAATACAAAATTCTGCACGGGTTCTATTTGGACTACTGACAATTCACAAGTTAATACTCAGAGTAGAGAGGTAAGTAAAGGCTGTTTGATGAGCATCCTCTAAAAAGAGTCAGAATTACTTTCTTTTTGATTCATGTTTCTTTCTTACCAACAGTAATGTAATGTTAGGAAAGCTAACACATACTGTTTTTCAGTAACAAGTGGATTTCTTTTGGCTGGTTGTATTTATTTATTTTATTTTATTTTTTTCCTGCAAACCTGTGTTACTTTCAGTATAGACAAATACAGTAAAAGAGCTAGGGCTTTGAAGTCAGACAGAATTAATAACAGTCTACTGGGCACTGTGCTGAGTGGACACTAAGCCAGTCAACAGTGGTGATTCTGGGTTCAAACAGGGCAACTCAAAAAACCTAGTTTCCTTAATCACTATTCCAGCTTCTCAACATGATTCCAAATATCAATGCTGGGTGAGTGTAGGCAAGTAAGTCGATTGGACTTCGGTTTTATCATCTGCACGGCAGGGGTTGCGGGGGCAGGCGGTGGGCAGAACTTTCTCAAATGACTCTTAGGATCACATGAGAAAATTTATGCAAACCCCTCATCCAGTTACCTGCTCACTAATAGTGACAAAGCAACTCATTTTCATCTCATCACCACCTTCTTCTGCACTGACCAGACACCCTGCTTGCCCAGTGAATGTCATCAGAGAATGGAACCTTCTTTAGCTCTAAACCCAGTGCCCCCCAAAAAAGAAGAGAGGGTTGCTCTCACATGTTATTTCTTGTATTTCATTTAACTCAGGGAGTAAGAACAATGATCATCGATTAGAGCACTGTCAAGTAGGGGAGTTGGTATACATTTTCTATGAGCTTTTATTTCTTTCAGAGTCTCATACTTTCAAGATCGGTTCTTAAATGTGATCTTGGAAACTTTATCAACCCTTCAGGCCCTTACTCATCAAGGTATTCTAAAGAACATTCCTGAGCAGCAGTTAATCACTTATTTTAAGTCTACAATGCTAATTTGTGTACTATGGGATATAGAAAAGAAAAGGCCCAATTCTTTTTTTCTTTTTCCTTTCTTTCTTTTTTTTTTTTTTGGAACAGCTGTCTTGTACACCACTGGCAGCTGCTTTACAAATTGCCCAGCCATTAAGTAATTATTTCCTCATCAGAAGAGCAGCTGGGAGAGATGGCCTGCCTCCCTCCCTCCCGAGTGCGACCCCTGCTTTCTTCTGCCTCCTCCTCCAGCTGCCCTGAGATGCACCAGGCCGAGAGAAGTGCAGTAGCAGTTATCTTCTTATAATTCAAGATTGTGACTAAACATTCTGATTGCTGATTATTTTTCAACAGCCCTAAAAAGGAACAAAGGAATGACTTAGTGGTATGGGATGCCAGCTCTCTAAGCAACATGAAACATTACCTAGGACACTTCCCTTATGTTGTTGGCAAGGAACTTAAGAGCAGAAAAGTGGTTTGGTCAAGGTCCTGCCTCGCAACTGGCAGAGCTGAGTCTCAGATTCAGGTCTTACCACTTCTGGCTCAGTGGAGTGCATTCTCCACTACTCCATGAAAATGGGTCTGGACCATGAACTTGCCTCATCTTCCTAAAAGTCATCTACTGTCTGGTGTTAAAAGTAACAGATACAATGAGTTACATTTTTCCTTTTTTGTAGAAAGAAGGAAAATGACATTGAAATTTGAGCAACCTGCATATACTTTTTTTTTTTGTATAATTGACACATAACACGATATTAATATTATTTGTTTCAGGTATATACTACATTGATTCAATATTTGTATATATTATGAAATGATCACCACAATAACTCTAGTTAAGATCCATCACCACACATAATTACAACTTTTTTTTTCTTGTAATGAAAATTTTTAAGATTTACTCTCTTAGCAACTTTCAAAAACACGGTACAATATTTTGATTTCCATTTTGTATTAGGCAAGTGAAGCTTGATCAGGCTTGGTATCTGCAGCCTATTGATGGTAAGATAATGAATCTGACACTCTCTTGCACTCTGGCTGCTCCAGGCCCTGGTCTGTGTCACCTCCCCTTTGACCACCCTTGGCCCCTCCCCCTCCCTGCTTTCCCATGATTCAGTGACTCAAAGGTTAATGCTCAAATCTCCAGTATCTGCTCCTGAGTTATGCTGCCATCTGTTCATGCCTCACAAATTTTATATATTTTGATGATCATTCCTGATTAGAAGTAAATTTTACAGCTACTAAGTAGCATGCTAGGATTTTAATTAAGGCAGACTAAATACTGGCAGAAATAAAGACCAGATGGAATATGTTGAACAAAACAATAGAAAGGATGAACTGAATTTTAAAAGAAACTTTAAAATGTCATGTGATGAATTATGATAAAAACAGACAGAGGGTCAGTTAGGAACTAGAAAATGAGCAGCGACTGCCCCCACTTCATTCCAGGTTTTCCCTGTCATCCTACGGGGTGTGCCCAGAATGGGTGTGCCCATCTTTGCTCTCTCCAGCCTTGCAAGGAATGTGAAATTATCTTTCACATTCTGTTGATAGTCCATGGCAGAGACCATGATAAAAACACAGCAGAAAAAAAAAGAGTAATTAAAAAAAAAAGTAAATGTATCAGGTTTGCTTAAATTAAAAAAATGGCAATTAAAAAAAAAAACAGAAGTAGAAAATATTAAGCCTTAGTTATAGCACCTAACATACTTCCCATCAACCCACCAATCCAGGCCTTTTAGTATAAGAAATACATTGTATGGATCTGATAATGAAAATCAATAGTCCATAATTTACAACCTCCAGGCTATGTTATGCCAAGTGCATTTAAATAAGGCATTCCTCAACTTAATTGTATGAGATTTCTTCACACTCTAATTGTGTTATGAAAATACAGCTTTCTATCTCACACATTTCTATGCACAGTCAGATCACTTTGCTTTTCTCCTAAAGTATAGCAGCAAAAAAAAAGAAAGAAAGAAAAAAAAAACACTGATGAGTTTTTACTTTGCTATGCACCCAGGAATCCCAAATAGAACTACAGTGGGGACTGGATTGGCATGTACTTTTATCCTGAGAGCCCCCAGGTTAGATGTTGAGATTTTTTAATTTGTTTTCAAGGTTAGAATTGCAAATAATAGCAACCTGGCTCACAAACATAAATGTTTAAGGCAGTGATTCTCGACCAAGGGCAATTTTGCCCACCTCTCCAGAAGACATTTGGCAATATCTGGTGATACTTTTGGTTGTCTCAATGGGGAGAAGGCTACCGGCATGTAATGGGTGGAGGCCAGAGATGCTGACAAGTATTACACATGCCCGGACAATCCCACCACAAAAAAAGAAATGTTCTTCCAAAGATGTTAATAGTAATAGCATTAAAGTTGAGAAACTTTGGTCTAAGGCGATATCAAAGGCCAATAGATTAAATGCATCCATTCTGACACATTGCTTGTACTCTCGTACATGAAAAGTCAAAGAGTTTTATTTGAAAAGATCACTGGTTTATGTGAAGGAAATATTTACTGTGTGCTCTCGTCTACAGGAACCATAGCTGATTTCCACAAGAGCCCTTGCCATGTGAACTGTAGCCTTAGAGACCACAGAGGCCTCCTCCACTTAGAAGGCTGACAACGCTCAGTACCCAAACAAGGGCCTGGAGGCCAAGCCAGGGCAAGGCTAGCCTAGTCAAGCCTACCAAGAACAGAAAGAGTCACAGTGTGGCAGCAAAGTCCTAA
The DNA here is from genome assembly GCA_004027375.1 of Macroglossus sobrinus. Classification (NCBI taxonomy): domain Eukaryota; kingdom Metazoa; phylum Chordata; class Mammalia; order Chiroptera; family Pteropodidae; genus Macroglossus; species Macroglossus sobrinus. Next base: position 187,299 of record PVKZ01002101.1, read on the forward strand.
GAGAGCCTCAAGGAACAAGCTTATCTCAAATTCGAAAGAGCAGATAAGTCCACAGATGAGTAGATAGGTGGCGAGGCCAAGCACAACACGCTGGCTTCACGCGTTCCTTCCTTGGTGAAAGATGGTCTGGAAGGGCCAGTCTGCACAGTGTAAAACACGTGTGACCAGCTCACACTGGCATGACAAGACTGTCACTTTTATAGCTCACAAATCCTAGATCTTCTGCTTCAAAGATGGGGTACTAGTAGCTCAGCGGACGCAGCTCACTGGCAGAAGAGTTTCCATCACTGCTTTTCTCAGGGGAAAGCACTCTTTTCCAGCCACACCTCTGCTGGTCTCTGGGTTCCAGAGCAGCGAGCTCAGCGTTAGTCACAGTGGCGAGTAGGTGCATGTGTGCTCTGATTCTTCTCCCAGTTTGGGTCCTCAGGGTTGAAATGCAGCCAGACACGACGGAGTGAACCCTAATCCCTCAGAGTTTGGATGACTGTTCGTGTAGAATTTTGTGCTGACTCAACACATAGGTCCTGACATGTTTCTTTGAGGGGGAGGAGGGATGGCAGCAGAAGGGGGGATACAAATTGAATCAAGCACTTATGAAAACCTTCAAAGACTTTTCTCATTTCTACAAAAATATACTATAGAAAACCAGTATAAGTCCAACATATTTCTCCAAATAAATAATATAAGGATTTCCAAAATTTAATTTTATTCTAAAAATACACATTGAAATGTAAAGCATTTCTCTCTGGGTTTTCTAAGATTATTTTCTACTTTTTCTTGACATATGTGTTTTCCAAATTTTCTGCAATGATATTACTTCTTGGAGGGTGAAAGAGGAAGAAGGTAATAGGAGGACCACGTAACTTCAAACTTCACTACCCAGAACTCCTCTATTCTACCTGGGTGGCTACAACTGGACATCCATTAGTGTATTTACTGAAGAACTTTTGGTTGACAAGACCAAAATTTAATTACAAACATACATACAAACATACATATATCGTAATAGAAATTTGCTTTTCAAATTTTTATAGAAACAAGAAAAACAAGGCCTTAAGCAAATGGAAGAGCCTAAATGCAAGGGGAGAGTGGAAGAATCAGCCCCAGAGAGAGCAGTGGAAATAGTGTTTGACTCACCTGCACGTCTAAATCACTCATGGCAGTTCCACCCCTTCGCTTATAACTGGCTCTGGAATGGGTTTCTAATCTAATTCTGTCCTAAGAGACTGGAGTCTGACAGCCTGAAGGGGAGGATAGTTCCCAGGATGGCAGAGCAGAGACCTCTACAGAGCTTTATGATACCAGGCAAGTCCTGATCAAAACACCTGCCTTCCTGTTATTGAAATAATGCCTGTCATCAGTGTCTGAGCCCATCTGAGGTTGCTTTCTGTTACTTCCTGCCCAGAGTGCTCTATCTGCATGAATGCCAAAGCAAATCCTTCCTCCTTCTCATTTTACCCAAGGTATGGGCTTACTTTGCCATCTTACCGCACTAGTACTTTTTTCCTTTTGTAAAAATTAGAGTATTGCCTCCTGTATCTTGATAATTTGTCCCCACTTGTTTTTCTAATGTTATTCTTCTTCAAGATAGTTTCACTTTCTAATTTTCTTATGTCTGTGCATAAGAAACAATGTGATTTATTGCCTTTAGCTGAAGAATTATGCACATAAACCACATATTAGCATGTTAACTCATTTTGACTAATGGAGCTCTATTGAAATGGAAATTTTTCGTTCATTTGAAGGATCCTGTGTCAATATTGCTCTGGAAAAAAAAATACTGGCATACAATCCAGCAATAAGAACACACACAAGTGAGTGTGCACACACACATTGTTAGTACTTTTTCACTGTTCCCTTGCCAATTAAAAAATGTTGTATTTAATGAAATACAGAAAACTACAGAGAAAAACGTAAAATTTACTTGTGTACCCAGATTAACAAATATCAACACTTTGCCAATTTTAATTTAAAGGGTTCTACGTTAAAGAAATAGGAGATTAAGTACAAAGCTGAAGTTTGTTCCCAGGCCCATTTTATCTGTTTTCCTTCCCAAAAGTAACTATAATAAAGTATTTGTTAAAAATATTTTAAAATACAGAAAAGTCCATTTGAACAATTACAGTATCATTTTGTTTCTCTTTTTTATTATTGCATAACATTTCTTTAATGTGAATACTAATCTTTGATCTGCTACACGAGTTGTGCATATATTCCCTAGTTTGTAGCTTTCCTTCCTCTTTCTCTCTATTTGATTTATTAAACTTATTTTTTTTTTTTAATTTATAGCTTAGGGTCATTTTGTCCTGTGTAAGAAATCCTTTCCAACCTCAAAATCATATAGACTTTCATATTTTCTTACTAATTTTTAAAGTATTTCTTTTGGAGATTTATTTATGTGTGTGCATGTGTGTTTATTCCAAATGTCTTTTTAAAAGTCTTAACTATGATGTTTTTGTTTATTTCTAATTTAATAGAATTGCAATCAGAGCATACAGTGTGTATGATACTGATACTTTGGATAGGGATAAAGTTTTTAATCACAAGATAAAAAGTAATGATCATTTCAGAGAGACATAAAATATAAAATTGCTTTTAATGCCATTTACCTTCAATCAATTTTCTCTAATATAATTGTTAGACCAGCTTTCTTTTAATTAGTGATTATTTAGTATATACTTTCCTATTACCATATTTTCAACTATATTATTTTGTTTTAAGGATGTTTCTTGTCAGCAATTATAGATTTGACTCAGATCTTGCCGATTTGTCAAGTTATTGTTCACTAGTATTTTAATGAACCTAGTTTTCATTATCTAAGAAGTTATTATTTTTATAATCAAGCAATGCTAATTTATTTTTAATAATTATTTAATTTGTTCATTTTTTGGTATGCTGCTCTTCCATGCTGAATTTTCTTCTTTCAGAGATTGTATTTCATTATCTAAAAATGTTATTATTGTTCTCGTCCTGTTGTAGATTTTGTGATTCTAAGCTGATAGGTATTGATCTTCAACTCTTGTATGTTATATTAGTTGTGTCAGCATCCCTAGCAGGCAGTTTTAAACTTGCCCCAGTCATGGGCCCTATTGGTTTCATTAAGCTGAGAGCTTTTGTTTTAATTTTTTTGGCCTGGGGTCACTGTACCACATTAGTAGCCTGAATTCAGAATTCACACCTACTTATAGTCCTGGCTGGATGATTCTTTTTCCACCCTGGGCCTTGGAGGCGGGTAGGTTCTTGGCCAAGAACAAGAGTCCTAGCACCGGGCAGCAGCTAGAGTCCACCCACACCCCTGCCGTCCGGGCCTGGCCATTCCCTGGTCTGCCCCATGAGATCGTTGGCTTTCGTGTCCATGCACGACCGACTTGGAGTTGCTTCTCCAAATGCTGCTCCTGGGGATTGCCTTTTATGGGGCATTTAAACTTAGCTACACATTTAACAGTTTTCACTTATTTATTTATTTTTTTTTAGCTTTTCCATGTGCCTGAAATGAGAAAGGGGATTTCTCCCGGCAGCTCAGTCTGCCTAATTGACCACATGTCCCTTCAGCATTCTCCAGAGTAGCCTGTAACTCTCCTAGAAACTGCTTCTTAATGAGGTCAAAATACAGCTAAAAAATGGGAGAGACTCTCATAATCCACCCCCCACCGCCGCCCGATGTACACGTGATTTTCAGTGCTCACTGAGGAATGGGGGCATTAAAAATCAACTATGTCCATGCCTCCTGTTCCCACATTAGATTCCCTGCCCCATGGACTCCAGCTAACAGCCACCAGAAAGAGAGGTGAAGGTTTTAACACCCCTAAGCCCTTCCTGGTCCACTCCTCTGTTCTCTAATTAATTATGCCATTTACCCTCGAGGCTGCCTAAAGCTGTTGCTGCTTCTAGAGCAGAAGGTCAGCATCCAGACAGTGTCTCATTGTGTGCCCTGAACCAGCCACCTCACTGACAGCCTAATCCCTCGGGGAGAGGCAAGCCAACTGTCTTGGACCTCACCTCAGAAGCCTCATTTTAGTTACTTGAGTCCAAGGAAATGGCCCAGCTGTATCTTATAAGGACACCTGCTATTGGATTTAGGGCCCATGTGGATAATCTCATCTCAAAGTCCTTAATGATGGCTGCAAATACCCTCCGTCCATCAGAATCTGCTCATAGTGCTGCTATTTAACATAGGTTACTCGTCCTAAAGAGAGGGCTCTTCCCCCAGGGAACACGGGGCGTGAAAGGCAGGCGGAACAGCGTGAGCACAGGCCCCAAAGGAGTGACAAGAAAGAAGATTACTGGGGCTAAGGCCCCTTCGACATTGGTATTGGCAGGACCAGAGCGGGTTAGCTGTGGGCTCCTCCTGGCAAAGGACCGCCCTTCTGTTCCCACTAGCACACACTCTCCTTTGCACTGGGCCAAGGTGTTTCCTCCTGCCTTTCCTGCAGGGACTCCCAGCAGGCCTTATGAGGAGGCGGACCCTAGTGCTAGTTTGTTCAGGATACGGGACTTGCAGTATTTAAACTAAGACAGTCTCAGGCAAACTAAAATGGTTGGTAAACCTACCCAGGACCACGATTATGCCTTTTTGACCTTCAACAGGTGCAGCAATTGGCATCCAAGGATCTGTTCCCTTACATCCTACACCCAACTATTTAAGCACCTGTTGCTGCTTTGAGTAGTTAATCTCAGCCTTGACTGCCATATTTTATAGTCACCTGGAAATCTTTAAAAATTCCTGCTGCATAGGCCACACCCTAGGCAATTAAATCAGAATTTCTTCGATTAGAACTGGGCATCCTTATTTTTTTAAAGCATTCCAGATGATGCCAACATATAGCCAAGGTTAAACCCACTAACTCAGAGCAATAGCAGTGACCATTAGAGTTAGGTAACCATCACCTTGAGTTAACTCTAATTTGGAGGGACTGTGGGGTTTTTTTGTTTGTTTTTGTTTTTAATCTTGATGGTTTAAGACATGTGCCTCCACATAGGGGTCTTGGGTCTGTCAATATTTTGGAAATCAGAGCCATTAAATCAAGAGATACAATTAAATTCAAATTAGATGTAGAAACACTGTCGTCCCAACATCCATATGCCTCTGGTTTTTTTCTGCATAGATTCCCTTTTGGCAGGTCAGATCCCAGGGAACAGGGCAGTCTCCATTTGTAGGAGTTTCATCATGTGAAGAGGATCTCAGATTTAAAGTCAGCCAGTAACACTTTAAATTAATGGTTCACTGCTGTTAACAGCTGGTAGACCTCTCTGAAGTCGGCATGAGTAATCTAAATTCGTTCCCATCAATAACCCTCCCTGTGGTGTGCCTCCAGTTGTCCCTGGGGATGCTGTCACCATTTGGAAGGATTAACCATCCATCTGAATGGTTAGCATGCATGGAGCCGCTTGCTAACATATGAAAGAAATTAAAAAAAAAAAAAGGAATTAGTTTGCAGATGAAGTACAGATTCATGTAGGAATGCTAGCTTTCAGAGCATCTATAAAGGTATTAGGTAGGCATTGAACTTAGGCCCATGGAATATATCTAGGACCTTCTATAAAGTTAAACTTACTAGCATTTTTTACTTTTATTATCTAATAATAGCCTACAGCAAATAAAGGAGAAGAAACTTTAGGCTCCAATAACCACAAATGTACCTAGCTGAGCTTGAGTCTGATTCAAAGGGTATTTTGAAACATTTTTCCTATGGATATTCTTTCACCAGTGGGTCTTAAGTGGAAAAACAACACAGTTGTGGCCTGTCTGCTTCTATGAAGAAGAGCACGACTATTTTTTAATGAGGATGATACTCTGAAAACATTTAATCATTGCATTTAATCCTGAGACATCCCTAGTTACTTGTTTTCCCTTGGTGTCATGTGAACGAGTCTGGTGTACTCAAATCACATGCCTGCGAAGGAGAGACTGTGAGGCTACTTGCCTTAAGGAACACAGCATTTCAGAGCACTTCTGAATAAATTGAAAGAAATAAGTAGAAAATATGCCCCTGTATAAGTCTCTATAGTCTTGAAAGTATATCAAATCTGGAAGTATATAGGGTAAGGATAACAATATAATATGTAACAATACAATACAATACAGTACAATATGATCCACTACAATATAACGCAATGCAGTTGTGGCCCCTGCTCCAGGTGGAATGTCCACAGCAGCAATGACAAAAGGATACCCTGACCAGGCAGTACGGGACAACACTTGGAGACCAGCAGGCTCCAGAGGACAGTGCAGGGACCCATATCCATAGAGACTGGATGTCCTTCCCATCACTCCCATGAGGTCAAGGGCACCCACCCTTCCATGCAGCCTGAGGTCATCTTCGGTAGAATTGTGGGAAAGGGAGAACATGTGAAAGGCTGAGTAATAATCTGAACAGAGACAGGAGGAAAATTATCAGAAAGGAAACTGCACTGTTTAAACCCAAAGAGGTCAAGACACATTTGTCATCAAGTTGGTTCTCTGACACCGCTCCCGCTCCCTGCCCCAACCTAAACCCCAATCAGGCTTCAATGGGAAAGAGAAACATTAGATCAATTATAAGAAGTAAAAAGTACAGCCTTAACAGAAGCAACAGAAAATGAATTCTCCATTTCTCACTGTCTACATGAATTTGAGCAAAAATCATTTACGCATTTATCCACAAATGTCCTGTTCCAGGTGCCATCCGGGGCACTCAGAATGCAGTGAAAAAAGACAGTGTCTTCGAAGAGTCTCTGCTTCTCTCAGTCTCCTTTTCATTCTAAGCCTAAGGCCTGTAGTCAATACACTTATTTCGCTGTTATTGTTGAGAATTAAATGAAAGGGTGGCATAAACATAAATAAAACCTTGAGGGATTCTGGTGTCACTTTTTCATCCATAAAACAAAATCAGCTTGTGAAAATAAGCTCCCCAAATGTGTAACCCATATATCATTCCATTCCCAAGGACCCTTTCCCTGTCATACATGTGGGGATGTGGAGTGTCTTGTTTCTTGCCTACTCTTCCTGGCTGTGCTGACTCCACAGCATGACTTCTCTGCACCTTCACATTCATCTCCCCATTAGCCAGCACTCATCTTTCCCTAGAAAGCAGTCGGGTCCCTATTCCTCATTTCTCCCAAGTGCCACTAAACCAAAACTGCATGCAGCTGTACAATGTATGTTAAGACTGGGAACGCCTAGGACGCTTGGGAAGGGATTTTATTAGAAGCCTGCTTATGTTCACACCCCCTCTTTAAATTTGTTCATTGCATCTCTGCGTTGAAATCTATCTTTCCTCAAATAGACTCAATAATATTATAAAACTTATATAAGGTGCCAGATGGGTACTGGACTTGATGCGGTGATCAGCTCGTTAGGTATATAAATATCTAAACACTATGTTGCACACATTAAACTAATATAATATTGTATGGCGATGGCAATTGAAAAATAAATTTTAAAAAATAAAATGATAAAATCTGTCCTTTCTCACTCTCTGGCAGAGAACCACGCTCTTCAAATTTTAACTGTAAGACTTCTCCCCTTCAGAAAAGCTCCAGCCCCATCCAGAGAGACTTTTTACTAGGACCCATTTTGCTCTTCTAATCAAGGAATCTGGGGCACAAAAATTCCTTAAAATACACAATTGTGAATTATTTCGACTGTTTTAATAAAATGTGCAGAAGGTTGGCCACAATAAATGCGTTAGCACTCCAAACCCGAGAGTGTGTTCCAGGAAAATGTTCTTGTTCTAAGGTTACATTTTCTCCACGACTGTAACGGGGACATAATCCCCTACGCCTTCTGCAGGAACACCTTCAGTTTCCCCCCTTCAATTTCTGGAAAAATACACACCTACACACATGACTATGTGCACCCACACACAGGTTCCCCTCGCTAATTCCTGGAAACACACACACACACACACACAACTATACACACATACACAACAATGCAGACACACACACATTCCAAGGACAAACAAGAGTGTTTAGAGAGGAATTCAACTTATGGTCAGAATGTAAAGAAGGCACGGGACTTCTGCTTTCAATGGCAGCAACAAAAAACAGGATGAGAAAAAAAATCAGTTTTCTCTAGGACTGTGGGAAAGTGAAGACTGAAGGAAGCTTTGATGAATCCCAGAGAACAGGGCTTTCTTAGGCAAGAAAAACACACAGCAGTTTCTACAACTGGGGGAAATAGTCTGATGTGCCTTAGCCAAATGCCCACTAGCAAGAGAAGGTATAAACATATTGTGGTATAATAATACAATAGAATGTTATTTAGCAGTGAAAAGTGAAGTACTGACATATGTGACAATACAGATAAATCTCAAAACCATTATGCCGAATGAAAGAAGTCAGACCCCCCCAAAGTACTCACTGTATAATTCCATTTTTACGAACTTAAGGAGAACACAAACTCCTTATTGTTGATAAAAATCGAAAGAGAGATTGCTTATGGAATATGGGGATGGACTAGAGGAGGCCCAAAGGAATTTTCTGGGTGATATAATTTTTTAATATTTTATTTGAAATTTCATTGGCGCACATTTAATTTATCAAAATGTACCAAGTTGTATTTAAGTTCTGTACATGTCACTATCTATGTCAATTTTGCACCAGTTAAAACACACACAGAAATACTTGCTTAATATTTGTGCATTTCACAATAAGTCAATACCTTCAATTAAAAAGAAAAAAGGTATTTAAAAATTCATAGCTTTTTCTTACATTTACCATATCCCCTAAATTAATTTAAGGAATGTATTTTCCATGATACCGTGTGCAGTGGTGTGAGAGGCCTGTTGTGAGCACTGATGGGAGGCGCGGAAACACGCGCGCATGCGCACACGCCGTCTGCAGCCTTTCGGGTCTGACATTCCCATCGTCGCATCTCTTATCCCACGCCCCTCTTCTGTGGACCTGTGTGCTAAGGCCAATGGTGCCAGTTCCAGAACCACAGGCGTGGGAAAGGTTGCTGTCTGAGACGAAGCCTGGTCCCTTACTGCTGCCACTTCCCCAGGCGCCCCTGTCTGCTCATGATGGCAACCAGCGTTTAAAGAGTAGAAGATTTTCATTACTCTTAAAATTTGGCTACGTGTGGACTTCCCCACACCCCAGCTTCCTGATTAAAGAGACCAAGTCATCACAGGCTCAGATAATCGCAGGGACACTCACTTGCTCCGTAAAATCTCTAAAACTAACGCAGGTAATGAAACTGGGAACGTCCGTAAAGGCTGGCTGCCTCTTGACCAGAAAAGAAAGAAGCTCTGATTCTTCTCTGCCGTTGCCTGATGGAGGTGAGACCTGGGAACTCCAGAGAGGAGGATGGGGAAACAGTTCTTCAGGAGGCTTGTGTGCCTGTCTGAACAGTTGGGCAGGACTTGCAGGGGTTGACAGATTCACTATTTCCTCTATGAAAAGTGACCCATAGATGTCATAAATCTCCTCTTTACCCAGTGACAGGGGTTTGAGAATGAACTTTGGTTTTCGGTCTCTCAAACAAAAGAAAAGTTCATGGAATTCCACATGGTCTGAAGGGGAAAGAATAGCAGGCAGGCAAGAGGTGAGAAGGCATTTGTTGGGAACGTTTTTCCTTACACGTGTGAGAGATTTTCCAAAAGTAACATTCTCCAATGCTCTGAACATCCAAAGGCATGAATATGAGCTGTGAATGCAGGAGCTTTTGTGCTAAGCTTGCGGTGATGCCAGCATGGAAGAGGGCACAGCCAAGATGGACCAGCACTGTTAGGGGCCATCTTCTTCCTCTTCTTCTGACTGACTCTCCAATCGCGTGAGCGAATAAGGTCTCTTATTGTTTATGCAATTCTGGATTAGACTTTTGCTTACTAGAGGCCAAAGAACCCTACCTGATATCCTGCTGAACATACGTTTTATTGAAATTATGAATGGCATTTTCCTGAAAATTCACAATTACCTTTTGGGAAAGGTTAATCATAATTACCATATATATGGTCTGAAGAAAAGGATTTTTTAAACCAATGCATTTAACAACAATAACCTTGTGTTCAGTGTAAGCAGAAGAAAGTATGTGAGGATTACTTCCTAAACAGCTTATATTAATTATAGGAGAACTTCGCTAACGAGTTTGCCAGAATCACCTAAAATTATACTGGTTACATCTCATCATTAATTACGGTTCTTGGAAAACCCTGGCAGGTTATATAAACTGGTCATTCACTGGCTGAAATAATACGGTCTCTCTCTGAGTATCAGTTGTTCTTGCAAACCCTGCGAGGATGAAGGTGGCAGCGGCATCAGGAAAACCCATCACTTCGGAGCACATGGAAGCGATCCCAGGCACCCCAGTTGCACTGCCTGTTTTTCGCAGCATGAGTTCACTTCCCTTAACCACACTTCATGCTCTCCAAAAATAATGTGGAGGAAGCATACATTAGGTACTTATAGACACACCATCTGTTTTCCTTCTCTGCCAAGAGAGGAATTCCTTATTAAAATGAAAGCCTCGGGTCATCATAGGAAGCAGAAAGTGAAGATAAATGTCTTCCCTTCCGCCCCCCTCCAAAGCACATGTACAGAATGTTTCCCACTCAAAGAAACAGGTGGAGACACTTAACCTGCACACACAGGCCGTTAACCGAATGCAAATCCACAGCCTGAGATTCATAGATAAAGGTGATATGTCTCATGAAATATTAGGAACAAAAAGCTGAAACAATGAAACCTTAGCCAATAGACTGTGGGTTCCTTTAAGGTAAAAATTTCTGTATCTCCCAACCCTAGCACTGCCAAGCTTGTAGCAGATACAATAAATATTTGCTAAATGCATAAAAATTAAAAGACCCATACTGTTAGGCATCAATTTCAACCATCTAAGTTGGTGCTCTACCATGTAGGTGGTTGAGATTCTCCCAGATTCATTGAATCAGAATGCAGTTGCCCCCAGGTGAGCCTGACAAAGTAGCCATCTGCATATTGAGCTTATACTGAAGCAAAATGTTTTAAAATAATTTTTGTAGTCCGTCGCAGTGCATATCAAGGAAAATTTTTAGGTAAGTAATAGAGTTGAAGCAATTTAAATTAAAACTGGATCTCGGTGATACAAGTATGAGAAATAACTTTGAAGTTAAGGGATTTTAAAAAATATCTTTCCTAAATTAATTTCAGCAAAACTCAGGAATGCTATAAAAATAATTTAATTCCCAAACCCCTTAGATTAGGCCAAACCACAAACAAGATATTTAATGAAAATAACTCGTTATAGGATTTCAAGATGAGGAACTCCAACTTGGAGATTTCATTTGTAGGCTTTCAAATTGTTGAGTTTCACTCATCCTGAAAATTACCCTTTTTACTAAGACCTCTGAGAACAAACCCTGGTGTATTACAGCATACCAAACATGTATATCAACTAGATCATCTTGTCCTTTGCCGGGAAAATAAAACAGGACTCCTGGTAGACAGTGCGTGCTCTAAGCCACATCTACCAGATTATAACCTGCCTCTTAACAAGATCTAGGCTAAGAGTGTGCACAAGGGAAGCCTGCGAAGGGCTGGGCCAGGCTGAGTGTATCTGGACCGCCCCATCTCCGGACCCCATCAGCACCCAGTCTGTGCCCAGGAGGAACTGTGGCCGTGTGGACTGCTCAGAACTCAGCGAAAGCCACATTCTTAAATTGAAGCCTTAAAAAAAAGTCTCTGCCTTTACGTCATCTGCGTTAGGACCAGGCTTTCTGGCAGGGGCTCGCAGTCGCAAAAATACTTTATGTCTCTGAAGGAAAAACTACATCTTTTTCCATTTTGCCTTTGGCTCAGGAGCGAGGACCTGTGTTATGTTGCGTGAAGGTCTAGTGCGAACGGAGGGACTTGAGAGCACAGCTCATGCCCCATCTAGACAGCTGCTCTGAAATTAGAAAAGGGAGAACACCCTCTGTGAACTCTCGGGAGAAAGACCAATGAGGGTGGGGGAACTTAGTGTTTAGGCTGGAAATATTTTCTCCTTGTTTGAACTGTGATCTCGGCTCCTATAGATAACATTCTCTAGTACAGACAGCCCTATTAAGAAACATAATTTTCCATGGTTAGCAAGTTAACCAACCAATCTTTCTGCCCTTCCCACCCTTCAAATCTCACTTTATGAGAGAAATCAGAATTATCCCTCCACCCACCATTTCCTAACCCACTTCCTAAAATCCCATTATGCAATAATTTTTAACAGCTCTCTAATGCTTTCAAAGCATATTCTTTGTTCAGCTGTAGAATATCACCTGCTAAAATGGTATTATTTCTTTGGATTTTGTAAAAATGAGTGGCCTTGAGCTAGGAATATAAACATAATATTAGGACATTATATTAATAAATTTCCATATTCCAAAATAGAGGATGAATTTATTCTTGAAATATACAGAGCTTGAGTCTTAATTGCTTCTGCATGTCTAGCTGTCCAAGTATTTGTGAAAATACTCCATTAGCAGTACAACAAGAAACTGAGAATTAACAAATGTGCTTAAATCTACTTTACACGGATGCTCATCACCCATAAAAAAGAATATATTATGTCAGAACCTTTGTAATTAGAATATTTTTGTTTCCAAACATGTTAAGACAATCCTTTTCTCCATGCTTAAAATATGTACCAGTTAATATTGGGGAGAATGAAATGAGGTAACACACGCCATGGTCCTAGCTATTTCCTGGTACAGAATTGGAGATTGAGAAAAGTTGTCTCTCCCTTCCCCCATCTCAAACATAGAGGATTGAGGAAAATTTCATGAAGTAAGGGGCATTTCAGTGAAAACTTAAAAAGAAATAACAGTTTGTGTAGTTGGAGAAGTTGGGGACTTCCATGCTGAAACACGAATAAGCAAATTCAAATAAGTATGGAAGTAAGCAGAGACCATCCAGAAGAAAGAACCATGTGACCAGAGGCATTTAGAAACATAATGAGAAATTACTCTGGTGAGACAGGCTGAAGATAATTTGTGAAGAAAACTCTCTTGCAATAAAGCAATCTTGAATCAAACTCTGGATTATGATAAATAGTTGTTACATTCCAACAATATATGGAATATTCCAATTCATTTTTTTCTTTTTGCTATAAAAATTCTTACTTGGAGATTTCTCTTTCCCTAGGAACATGGAGAAACATTTTTTTCCTGCGTTTAGCAAGTCTATTCTGCAGCAAGACAAGAGACTGCTTTTTCAAGTCACCTTCCTAAGAGCTTAGGAGCTGAAAAGCTCTAGCTATGGTCATCATTTCGTCTCAGTGATGTTATTCTCACAACGTCTGTTACTCTTGGGGGTATTTGACAAAAGCAATATGACACAGAATAAGTACTGGACTAGCACAGACTAGGACCTAACACATAGAAAGTGTTTGCTAATTTATTTTCTTGGTTTTGGTTCTGCTCTAGCAGTCCTGGACCATCCTTATTACTACTTGACTGAGTTCCTTTGGGCAAGTCTTGTATAAGATCTCTGAACTTCAGTTTCTCATTTGAAAAAATGGGGAAAAAAAATGGAATTATAGTCCCTACTTCATCAGGATGCTGAGTAAATAATATTAGATGGCCAAGTCCAAAATATGGTCATAGAGAGTGGGCAGACAATAAAATCTGACTGGCTCGTGATCCATGATTTCAAGGTCAAGCAATGCTGTGAGTGGGAGCTCCTCACTGACTCACTACACCAAAGCACAACCAGATGGTCCTTAAGGATCTGTCAAGTTCAAAAGTTTTGTGTCAGTCGTTTTCTTTTCTTTTTTTTGTTTTTTTTGGTTTGGGCATTGGTGATGAGTGGCTTTTATAAATCCATTCTTTCTGATCTAGCTCAGAGAAAGGAAATGTTCTCACAAGTTTATACAAATGTCTTTTCATTCTTTTGGGAATATCTGTACCTGGGACCTCTATATTCTCATCTGTAGAATGGGGACTATAATTAAGTGAGTGCCCAAGCACCCTTTTAGGTTTAATTCTCTGAACCAAACTTTATAGCAGAGAAGATATATACAGAGATAGCCAGAAGAGCTATACTCATGTCCTTTTCTGTCTCAAGCATAGATGTTTCTTTTTTAATTATTCCTAGAGTAAAGTACAGATAACTGGGTTTCCATGGACCAGATGTGAGATCTTAAAAGGAGAACAGTTCTCCACTGATGAAAATGATACCATACTTCACCTGTTAAGTCCACTGCATTTACACGCAATACATTTTAGCCTGTTACATTACTTAACTATGTTAAAAGCACAAGCTAGTGAGTCCCAGATGAGAGCATGAACAGACATGTAAAAACATCTAGACTTGCGTGAGCATTTACTAACTGTATTACCTGTTGTTGGACTCCTAGAGAGGGTCTTATAAGGGAGGGTAACTACGAACTTAGCCAGAGCCTGTCTTAGTAACAACAACCAGAAAAAGGGGGTTTGTTTTATTTCATTTTGTTCTGGACACTTCCTGTAGCTACAGGAGGAGGAAACACTGACTTGAAACCAGTATTTTAATAAATCTTTTGCAAGGTAGAACCAGTTCCCTCATCAGTAAAATACTCTCCCTACTTCTCTGCTCCAGGAAGTCACTTTCCAATTGTTATAAAGTGTCATGTCCCTCCCAAGGAGCATTGGTGCAGCCAGCAGCCATCCGGTTTGATTAAATGGGTATCTTTAAGCAACATGAACATGCGTATGTTACAAATACCAAGGACCATTTCCATTTGCTTACAAAGAGATGGGCTTGACTGAAGGCAAAGAGGGTTCTTTAGCAGGAAGAAACTTCTTTTAAAAATCCCCAAAACAGCACTTTATGAGATGTTTTCATGGACACCCACCATTGCTTTCTGGTTAACAGAATGAATCAGTTTTTCCACGAAGTTTTCACAGTTAGCCAATCCAAAAGTAATATGAATTCCAAACAAAATGAGAGGTATGCTCGGGGAGTTTGCTGGGATGCTGGGATGTGGAGCTCAGCATGGTGCCTTAGTCCTTGGTGATGTTTATGGAGCTATCTGGGAAAGGGAGAAGCTTAGCAATTGGGCTGGGTGTGCCTCGGGTCCTTCCCACTTAGGCCGCGTCTGGTACTGCACACACAGGGGAGGCTTTGTGCACACATATGCCCCGCACAGACACACACCCAGAGCGCACTGCAGAACAACGTGCCAGGTTCTCGAAGTGCACTTCGTTTGGCTGCCGAAGCCTGGAAACAGAGCCAGGACACAGTGCAGGTCAGATGGCTTTTCCTTCAGCCTGAGAAGCAATTTCTTCTAAATTAAACGCCAGGTGTGAAACAGGTTTTCTTCTTTATGCTTCTCTACTGTGAATAAACAGAAATTCCTGTGCAAGTGCAAAATGATCCTTGCATAATTCATCCCAGTGCTCCGTTTTCCAGATGTGCAGTCGCTAGCGATTCTCATGAGGGCTTTGTTTCTTGGAGATGTCCATGCAGCCGGATCTGACTCCAGCATGCCTCAGCCCGGGCCTCTCGCCTCCTCCTGGCCCGGCCGCCACAGCTCCCTGGTGTGCTGCCGGCTGAGACCCTCTGCTCTTTGGCTCACGTTCACTTTTCATACTTCACTTTTTATTCTTCAAAGGTGAAATTGAATTTGCCTTCATAAAGTAAATTGTTCAATGTGAAGGATTTCTGGTTTCCTCTTGCTTGCCTGTGGAAGGCCTCTTCCAAGATGAGAAGGAACTTCTGAAGTTTTAAAGAGTATTTATCTTTACTGTGAAAGAAAGGAGCTGTAGCACTGACTTTTCCTCGCTGGCCTAATGTTTCAGTAACAGCCTCCCAATTTCGGAGGCATATCGGAACAGAAAACACTTTATCTCAACTTCAAGTTTCTATCGTCCCGCAAGGAAAGCCCACTGTGATAGTTTTATTCTTCTTTATTTCTTTTCTGCACTACTACAAATGGGTGAAGCGGGGCAGAATAAGAACACACTTAGAGACCACCAATTTCATTTAGGGTTCCAGTATTGAAAAAGCAAGTAGAAGACCTATCCAATGGTTTGGGATTCCTGGACCCAACTCCAATATGTGTGTGGAAAGGTCCCCCATACCACCAAGCAATGCTCTGCAACGCTGGCTGAATGCCCCAGAATTCAACTTAATTCTGACACTATCTCCCCAGAGATAACATCATATTCCTCAAGTTAGGGACTCAGTCCCACAAGACTGACCACCTCATCCCCCACTTCAGAAATCAGTTGGCAAGCCCAGGTTGTCGCCTATGCTTCCGACCAACAGGCTACAAACTGGACGTTCTAACCATCCCTCCTTGGGTTCAATTAACTTGCCAGAGCAGCTCACAGAACTCAGGGAAACACCATTCTTACTACATAACTGGTTAATGATAAAAGGCTCTGACACAGAAACAGCCAGATGGAAGAGGTGCATAAGGCAAGGTATAGGAAAAGGGCATGGAGTTTTCATGCCTTCTCCAGACATGTCATTCTCACAAATCTCTCCCTTTCTCCATCCCAGAAGTTCTCTGAACCCCGTCCTTTTGGGTTTTTATGGTGGCTTCATTACATAGGCATGATTGATAAAACCACTGACCATTGCAATTGATTCAACCTTCGCTCATTCTCCCCTCCCCACTCCCTGGAGGCTGGGGGTAGAGTGAGACTTAAAATTTCAACCATTCAATCCCATAGTTGGTTCTCCTGGAAACCAGCACTCATCCTTAGATAGAGTCCAACTGCCACCTTATTGAGACAAGAAACAACACCTTTTCTGCTCCCATCATTCAGGAAGTCCCAAGCATTTTAGGAGCTCTGTGCCAGAAACAGGAACAAAAGCCCAATGTATACACATTATAAATCACAGCATCACAAAAATGCATGTGTTGAGAGCCCATGTACCCGGTTGTCCTTCTAACGATACTACCTAAAAGGTATTTTGTGATCTTGCCCTGAAAGTTCCTGAGCATTGCATATTAAGGCACCCAGATGACCAGAAAAGGTCCCCTACTTCATGAAATTCAAACTCCTCACGAGCAATGAGAATCAGGGCTGTTGGCTGCAGTCCACCTTCTAGGCTGTCTTTGCCTGGTGCTGTTAGCCGGAGGCTCCCCGGCTAACACGGCAGAAGGATTCAGCCTGGAACTGTAGCGCCTTGCCCAGAGGGCTTCCTCCCTCCGCCCTGGTTGCCTGCACCTTGCCCGTGACCTCCTGCTGCTTGCTCCAGTGTGTCTCAAGGCCCGTTCTCCTTTATCTCAAGCACGGCAAATTCATCGCCTCAATATTAACATTGCCCTCGACACAAAATTTCAAGGGGAGAAAACTAAGAAGGCGGATGGGGAAAGGGATGACATGACAAATTACACATAGCTGACTTCTTGTTGAAAAAGTGCCCCTGGAGGGAATTTTTAGATAAAAATCTATAGTCTGGCATCAGAGTGAACATACATCATTTTGTAATTAATCTGGAGAAATGAAAATAAACACAAACTATTGATTCCAATTAGCTTTTGGGTCTGAATTAATTGTTTTCTTACCTGAGAATTCCTAACTCGTAGTGGGAGGCTGGGGGAGAACAATGCTGTGAAACTGGCAGTATGAAATCAGAGCAGTAGCTCAAACGATTCTTTTAATGATTCTGCAGCTGCTCCTCTGACTGCCCACCCACTCCGTGTTACTTCCGCCTGAAGTGCAAAAGACTCGGGGATCTCAGGCCATGCTGCACTCACAGTCCTAAGCCAAAGGCCAGCATTTTAAAAGTCTTTTAGGATTTAGTGGGGTTTCATTTATTTTTTTTTTAAAAAGTCAGCACATAAATGTTAGTGATCATTGCAGTTAAATGTCTATAAAACACACTTTCTTGCTTCCTAGGCTCTGGCGGCAGGGCAGGGAGCGGGGTGCGGGGAAGCTATGTTTGTGAGAAGATCAGGAGTCTGGTATCCTTCTTTGTCCCGCTTGGTTCCAGGTGTGAAATTTACACTGCCCACTGAGGCTCCTACGGTTTTGCTTGCTATAAATCCTGAAGCCCATTGACCTTGACTTCTATCTCAGTGAGCCTCTTCCAAAGGCCTTTATTTATTACGAATGCATTCCTTTCTCTTCTCCTGTTTACCCATCAGGGATCGTTTCCAGTTCCTTGCTAACATGGTAATAAATTATCCCAGACACAGAAATAATCCGATATCAACACTTATCATTTGCAAATACTTAGCTTTGTTGAGAGAGAAATGGGTTTTCTTAGTACTTCTAAGGCTGACCTTCTTACATTGGGAGCCAAGCCAAGACAACTGGAACAAAGAGGTTTTACATATATGTATAAATAAATAAAATCTGAAGAACCGAATGTGAGATTCCTACCGCACTGGGGAAAACCCTCTGTGATGCTCAAAGGAAAACCCAAGGGTCGGGAGAGAGGGAGAGGGCAATGGTTGTAAAACAAGCGTGCTAGCTTTGCCTTTGGAATTGGAGCAGAGTAAAGGGACTTGTTTCTCTGCACATGAACTGCCAGTGAGACTGAGATTTCCAGAGAAGGCAGAGTCCCATCTTCATGGGGTGCCCAGTGACAGCAGAGCAATGGCTGATGGAGTTTCTTGGGCTGGTGGGCCTCAGGCAGAAACACAGGGGTCTGCCTGTTTTTCTATACTACAGAAGAATGCCATGCAGGCTTACTGGGGCCTCAGGATAAATACAGGACTAATCACACTTATGGACTGGAAGGAGACTGGAGTTGGCACAGGAGGCAGCAAAGATTGATCCAAAGACTGATCTACAGTGTACAGAATCCTCAACATCCACTTAAATAGGGAACTAAAGTGATATGACAGAGAAGTCTTAAAATTCCTCTCCGGGTCTCTCTTTATTTGGGCCACTCAGCTTTGAAGAAAATTATTCAATAATTTTTCCATAGAGAAGTAGCATTGAAAGGAAAAATGAAGAAATGCCTAGAAAAAATTTTCAAAAGTGGACATTGCTTAATTAAGAAAAGAAAGTATGACATGTAGAAATCAGATATCCAAGTGACAGGTTCATGTTTCCTTCCAAATTATAAAATATCTAAAATCCAAAAGGATGTATCTCAATATATTAAATTGTTTATTTTGCTGACAGACAACCATGCTGGAGATTCATCAGCATGTATGGGAGGGTTCCTCGCCTTCTGTGTGAATGACCCAGGCAAATTGGATCTGTGCACTGAGTGACAGGCCAGGAGCAGGGCTGTGCCAGAGGGTGAATGAGAAAACGCATGTCTTTGGACAGACAGCTATAACTGGGAAATCGTGGTACTTTGGATTTTCCTTTTAATTTGGATTGCGTTTTTTATTTGCTGAGCCATTTCCTCTGAAGTCTGACTCCCTTATACTCACTTCCTTCACAAATGTTTCTATCTGAGTCTTCCTTTGACAAAACACAGTATAAGCTTAAGTATTTCTTAAATGGCTGTTTAAATGAAATGCCACCAATTATACACTATCTAAAATAGATATCTAAAATAATTTTAGATTATTTTTCACGATGGAAACTTCTATTTTTCTAATTAAATTACACGTAATTTTATTATCAAAATTTATTATAAATAAATTCTCATGTAGTGATTGGCAGTGTTAGCACTCAAAATGCCTGAATGTTTAATATTTAAAATTTTATATTTCCAAAGATATTTACGGAAATTCCAATATATTTACCAATAAAAAGTTATAGCTACTAATAAGCACATCAAGTTGTTGTTACTATCATTTAAAAAATAATTATCTTTTGAAGTAGAAGTTTCAACCAAAACCACATGTTTGAATTTGCAAGTTATTCTTGCCTACTCTGCACCATCAATTGCCACTTGAGTTTTAGCCCTGACATATATTAGGCCATATAGATATATTCCATGTATAAATACACAAATCATAGTCATGGTAATAGTGATCCAATCCTGAATTTTGATTCTCTAGGGAGTTAGCTTTGTAGTTGGAATCCATACGTGTTAAAGGTCAAGCGAGTTATGGGATCGAGTAATAAATATTAACTCAATTTCCTGGTTGCCCCTCCTGTACTAAAGACTTATTGATATCGGGTGCACACAGAGGAACCCTGGTGCTCTAATATTTCAGTAAGAACTGGTCCCTGTTCACTCATCCCACACTCGCATGCACAAACCCCTAAAAGGAACCAGATGTGGAGTGCATGGCTCGGGGCCTCTGGCAGAGCCTGCATGTTCCAGAGGTTTGCTTCATGGGGTATCTCACAGTTTTAGAGGGGGCAATTAATTTCCTCACAGCACTATGCAAAACACCACGGAATGCCAGGGACCTGGGTGGTTTTCCTTCTGTAATACCAAGTTCACACATTTTGTAAAATATGACTTTAATAAAAAACACGACAGCCTGACAGCAGTGGTCAGTAAATCAACCACGTGGTACAGAGGTCATTCAGATTTCACGCTGGGAATTAATGTGGCCCACACCGTGAAATGGTGTCAGTTAGTGAGCCCGCCAGGAACTATGGGAGGATGGAGAGCGTGGGGTGTCCTCATTTACCCACTGGATTTTTTCAAAGTCCCCTAAGTGGTTTCTTAAAAATGCAAATTAAATCTTAAAATGAAAAGCGAGAAGAACCCTAGAGACACACTGAGAAGCTAGATTAAAGTATCACATTTGGCTTATAGATGCCTCACATTGATTAATTAAGAGAAAAAGAAATAAAACCTGATAACTGCTGCAACTCTAATGAGACAGAGGGCATTTCTATTTTGAAAAGATTAGGGATCTATGCTCCTAACTGATAGGCTTTTTGAAAAATTGTTACTTGGTTTTTAAATTGTTTTCCTCTTATTTTGTCTACTTTTTATTTTTGCTCTGTGGCGTGTTCTCAGTAAGGAATAACATCTTTTCTTCTAGGTTTGGCAGAGCTCCTTGCTGTCTGCAAGGATCACAAAATGTAGTTTCTTGCTTTCAGAGATAGTGGCCTTCCCTGTTCGCAATGGGCAGGGGTCAGGGAGTCTCTGAAACAGCACGCAAACACACGGACACGTGCACATACACACACGTGCACACACACGTACGAATGCACAGAGTCCTTTATTTTTAGTTGACATTGACTTGGAAAGCATTAGACGTGTGTTCACTCTTACACATTGTACAAGACAAACCTGGGAAGATATTTTGAAGTTTATTGAGTAGCCCCAGGTTTATTTAAGGCTCTCAGGTTAGGCTGTTAACTATCTGGTTAGGTTATTAAGCTTAATACCCAAGGTGTTCAAGGGGGAGCCCAACCACATTTAAAGTACTATCTGACCAGACTGACTGCTCTGCTTCAAGGAGATCTCAGTAGTCCACCTGTCTTAGGGACCTCATCACCAGCCTGCTGATCTCCCTCTCATCGGGGGCTTTTCACCTCAGAAAAGATGACTCTATTCCTCATTCATTGTAGGACCTTAGCCCAGCTCCTCATTTATCCGCACCTCTTGAGAAGATGAGGTTTTCTATAGAGCAACCAGCATCCTTCCTGGTACAAGCAGACACTGGCATAGTTAATTTCATTCTTGGCTTCAGAGGGCCACAGCAGATCACACAGGGCAGTCCCTCTGACGAATCATCATTTGAGAGAAGTGTCATGGAGACCAAAGTAAATGCTATTGAGAAACACAGGAGCTGGAGGAGACATTTTTTTCCTATGACAATGGCAGAATTTGTTTCCTACTTTTGTAGTCTAGCAGTGCATGTAGGAAAACCCAGTGTGAGCGAGTGTGTGTGTGAGAGTGTGCACACGTATGTACACGCACATGCACGTATGTGCATGCATGTGTGTATGCACATTAATGCTCAATCATCAAACACTCTCTTCTAAAGCTGCTTCCACCCTTCCCTTCAGCTTTCGCCCTATATAGGGGGAAAAGCTGGCGGTCGATAATAAGAAAAATCTCACCTGCATTGGAAACATTTGACCCCATTAAGCCATTAACAAAATAAAACCACACAAAAGGTCAGCCTGCTGCATGCACTCTCTCTGGAGCCCCAGACCATCTGACTGTGGCAAACAAAGCCTGATTAAAAAATTTTGACAGCATGCCACCTAGTTATGATAGCTCAGAGAAAACATCCTTTCGTAATAATCTTATTAGGGGAAGAGAGTGGGTCTTTTTGTCTCTCTTTTGTGAGGAGCGATTTATTTTTATGGATGGTAAAAGGAAATAAATTATCCTGAAATGGCTCCTTGGTAGATCAGGATCCGTGCAGCTCATTCTGCGTTTATAGATAAGCAAAAGGTCAATTGAATGTTATGTCTTTTACTGTGAGGCACAGTTAGATGCTGTACCACGTGGCGTCGGGGGGCGGGCAGCTAGCTGGATGATTCAACTGTTTGTTGAGTCCCCTTTAGAGACCAGTTTGAGGGGAGATTTCTGTGCCAGGGGCTGTCGGGGGAGATGCCCATCAATCACCTGTCACCAGGCATTTGTTTTGCTGGTGGGATTTAATCATCTGCAGGAGATTAGAACGTGTTGTTTTTGTCACTGTGGAAAGTATACAGATAATTCTTCAGACACGTGTTTGACAGGTTCCAAAGGAGTGGCATATGTGTCTTTGATTAATGATTTCTTCCTGTGTTCCTGAGGCATTGAGACATTTCATTAAAATATAAAAGTCGGGATGTGTTTGGATATAGTGGAGAGTATCTGGGTCCAAAGCCCATTCTGAGCAAAATCGAGGGTTTCTGAATCAATTCCTCTCCAGACACCAATGGTGTAAAATCACAATCAGCTGTCACTTGGGAGTTCCCTTGCTTTCCTAACCACAGTTCTTATTTATTCAATAAATATTTAATTAGTAGGCACCATGCACATGTCTCTATATGCCAGAGCCAGAGAGGACACTGCCCTTAAAATGTTTTATTTCTAATAGAGACAGGAAGGAGGATTAATCCAATAAACCCTGATTGTCTTTTGTATGCTAACTCACCAGCTACTGAAAATCTAATAGGGAGAGAAGAAGGGTCACTAATACTTAGTGAGAACCTATAGTGGTTCAGACAACATACTAGGCACTTGTACGAGACTTCTTATTTTACCCTTGTAAATATGCTTTTCTCTATCTTTTTGAATACAAATAACTGAAACTCGAAGAGATCTTGGCAATAAAAAGTGACATCAGGATCGAAACCCAGATAGTCTGGCTGCCACTGAGTGAGAATGATGGGGGTGGGGTGGGGGTGGGAGGTGGCCTTGTGCAGAAAGAGCTTCTCAGAGGAAGTGGAGTTGAACCGAGTACTGAAAAGGAACAGGGTGAAAAGGCAAACATTAGAGACACTCTGAAGACAAGGAAAGCATGGAGGTGCTCTGGGAAAACAGGAGTGACCCTCACTGTGGCAGCCTGTGCTCTTTTCAACATGGCAAAGAACCTAGTGAGAGCAAGCACACCTCTCCTGGGCCAGACCCAGCTCAGTCTCAGGAAGGGGTAGGTGGGGTGCTGTTGCACCCCTGACAGAGAGCTGATAGGCGTCCGTCCATCCATGCCAACCACTGCCTTGCCCTGAGATCTCTCTATGAGGTGGTCCCTGTGGCTGTCACTTTCCTCACCATGGTCTCCTCCCTGCCCCTCCTGCCTTTCTTTCTGGGGCTCCCCAAGCCCAGGTGCTGGCTTGACTCTGCCCTCAAGAATGACGTTCTCAGAAGGTCAAGCACCACCTCCCTCCATTCAGTCCTGCCCAGGTGACCTCGAACTTCTCAGGCTTGATCTCCAGCTCTTGACTTTCCAAAGTGTCATTTCTAACTTTGAGTCACTCCTGTGAGTCCTCCTCATTGCCCACTCCTTCTCCCCCGCTTGACTCAAGCCCAAATCCCATCTATCCGGACAACAGTGGTGTCTTAAGAGCACGACCCTCTGGTTAGTCTGCAAAGCCCATGCAGACGGTGGTGAAGCTGCGCTCACAGGCAGGTCTCTTACCACTCTGTGAGCACTGAGAGACCAGTGTGACTTCTCTTCACTGTCTAAGCACCTATCACTCTCTAAGCTCTCGGTGACACTGTGGGGAGGAACAGCTCATCCTATGCCCCGCTTCCAATCTGTACTGCACACAATGGCAAATTCGACTTGCTAACACCTGCTAGGAAAATTCATGGCTACCCATTATAGACAGAATAAAGCTTAAACTCCATAGCCGTCCATTCAAGCTGCTCACAAGCTGGCCCTGGTTAAGGCTTTCAGTCCTGTCTCTTACCACTCTCCAAGAGAATTCATTATTCCAGCAAATTCTGCCCCTCCCCTCACCCATCATACCTCTCTGCCTTCTTGCCTACATTCACTGTATCCTCTTCTTCTCTTCCTAGTTAAATCCCACTCACCTTGCAAAGCAAAATTAAATCCCATCCCATTCACAAGTCTCTCTAGATTTCCCTAGCCTTAGGTCATCATGCCCTTTTCTGAACTCCATTAGCATAACACTCGTACATCACCCCCCAGCTACCTTGTCCCATGAGGCGTCCTTTATGGGACTCAGGCTTTCCTCTCTGCTAGACTGTAAACACCTTGAGGACCAGGACCCTGGCCCACAGGATATTTATACTCTGATGTCTCTGCACATGCAAGATGCTGAATAAAGCGGTCATGATATTATCACCTTCTAGAATTTACAAAAAAATAATTCTTCAAAATGCACCCTTTGCTTCTTGCATGAGTTAGATTCCAATCATTATTCAAGGCACATACACAATGCAAGTCAACTCAGATCCTGTGAGCCAAGCCTTTGCAAGGTTTCTTCTGAGGCAGCCATGTCTGCAGGGCACATACCTGTCTGACTAGAAAACAAGGCTGGGTGTGTGACATTTCAATGGCAGGTTCAGTTAGGGTCAGCTATTCAATTACAGTGTTTGATACCTGTAATGAGAGCCACTCATTCTTTTCAAGCGAGATTTTTTTTTTTTTTTTTTTGCGGTAGCAGGTGGGGAGTGCGGGGAACAGCTTTCTTGTAATCAGAAGTTCTTGATGAGTCACCACTTGGCCTACTCTCCATTTGTATCATTCCACTTCATACTAAAATTCATTTATTAATTTTATACTTGTGATACATTATGGCCCAGATAGTAACTGGTTTAAGCTAGGACATGCTGCCTGATAGATGGTACACCGACTTTCTCAGCTTAATTAAATATCTACCTGGAGGGATTACAGTCAAGCAGTGGCCGAAGCTTGAAATCAGACCCACTGGCTTTTGCATACTTCCTGCACCTGAATGGCCAGGATGAAATGCCCAAAGAAAGAAGGCTGTTGTTTTGAAAAGAGGTTGCATTACCTGCCCATCCAGTGAGCTGAATTTTCATCATGCTGAAAATCTTAAGCTAAGCAAGACTCTGGGATCCTTGCAAGGAGAGAAAGGTGAGTGGGAAGTTGCAATGACTTGCAGTAGTAACCCCTGCCCTGCACACTGATACAGGACCATGCTCTCCCCTTCTGAACCGTCCCTAAAAGAAATGCACAGGCTGTGACAGAAGGTGGGATTTCAGTCTCAGCTGCGTTTAACTCTTTGGTTCCCTGCAGTTTCCCCAGACAATGACTTGTGTTTCAGAGTCTCATGTCAGTCTGCTCTTATGTCAAAGATTTTCAGATGCATGCAGTTTGCCAGCTGAAGGCCACTACTGAGTTCTCCCATGTCCCCTGACTTTCCCTTCCGAGAGGCGGCTGACAGCACCCTGGTTGTGACAGCATGTCTGTGGTAACGCATACATATCTTAAGATGAGTAATTAAGTTTAATATTAACATGTACAATTATAATTCCAAGAAGCCATGTAATTGTGGTACTATTTCTAAAGGAAAAGTATTTTTCAGTCAGATTAAAAATGACCCCACACCTTGCCAGATGTGCAAGTCCATGATAACCAAATCTATATCTCACATTCACTGTTACTGATGGCTCAATGATAGTTTTGGTAAAGGTCATGGCATTTGGGATCAGATGAACCTTTGATGAGACTTTGAAGAATTCCCTTAATGTCTCTGTTTCCTCCTCTCTAAAATGAGGGAATGATACCTGGTTCCCAGTTCTGTGTGAAGATGAAAGACAATAGTTTCAAAGTGCTTTGTATAATGCCTCGCACATAGTATGTGTTAAATAAATGGTAGTTACTTTGTTCTTTCTTTTCTAGCAGTGAATTAGATGGTATCCATACAATGCCAAATGAGCCGGTTACTTTAGTTTATAAACATGTTAATAATTTACTACCATTAAATAACAAAAGGAAAAATTATAGCTTACTGGCGTCTCATACAGCTTATTCAGAATACTATCACTGAATTGTTGCCTGGTTGTGGCTGTTGCATCAGGAAGCAATAATTAGTGACCCCTACGTTTGGTGGAAATAGAGTGGAGAGGTAAGAGAGATTGCTAAACAAAAAATAAAAGTGCTACATTGGGTCCCTTTATTTCATTGAATAAACTGGTGTTTTCTAAATCGGTGCACACATGTGATTATTCGTCATGCTTCTTTAATTTCATTACATCTGTCTTTCTCAAATGCTCAGCTGCAACATAGTCTCAAGTATTTTACGATACTTAATTTCAAGAAAATTGTTTCACCATGGTAGCAAAATAACAACAAATGTAATGGAAGATATATTAAATGTAATTCCCTACTGCACAGAGCATCATACAAGTCATCAATATTTATATGACATATAAGTGGAAAATCAAAGATATCTGAGACTGAAGCAGTGAGATATATACTTACAGGGTCCCTTCTTGATAGAGGGATTTTCTCTACTCTGATTAGAGGAAAACATTCTGAGATGTTTCTCTAATATCACATTTATCCAACATGTCTGGAAATTACTCTCTAATCCAAATGCACCCCATTTTCCCCATTAGATCAATTATTCTTATCTACTTTCTTAAAACAAGGTTGCCTTTGGCCAAATCATCATGGTATAACAAATACGACAATATCTGACAAAGAGAGTGGAGGAGAAGTTAGACCAAAAATCAGGCATTTTATACAGGTCCACAATTATAATCGCAAAAGAGGAATCATTGGGCAAAAAATGGAATTAAATTTTGTTGACTCATAGTGAGTCAATGGGTGTTTTTTCCTCATAGCTACTGAGTATTCAGCCTAATAGTCATAAAATAGTATCTCTAAAATCAACAATGGAGGAAAATGTGTTATTTTGATAATATCATATTAAATTACCATTGCCATTTCGGCCAGAGCCTCCTGAGTCACCCAAGAAGTGGCAGAATCAGGAGTCAAGAAGAGACATGTTCTGCCAGGGACCCTGGTTCTTTCTACTCCCTCCTGCTGCCTCTCAGAATTATTGTAATTCACTTCATAAGGACAAACAGCCTCCGGACAGCTGTTGGTGGTTTGTTTTCCTCAATGGCATTCCAAGGAATCTGCTCCAGATATGGTTTCAAACAGCGAACTCACATTTAGCAAAGAGATGATATGTAAAGTGTTTTTATTTTGGAGAAAGAAAACTACAATAAATTTAAACCACCACTCAATTCTGTGCTAATTTGTTTCCCTGGTCCTGTGCTGTGTTCTTCCTCTGTGGGGGAAAATTAGAATTAGGCTGTGAGTGAAGTCTACAGACATGGTTTCCTAAAACAGTGTCTTCTCAAAGAGGAGTCATTGAATATTGCTGACTGACAGCCTTTTAATCTTAGAACTAGTACCTCAATTTCAGTAGTTGCCAAAACAAGAAAGGAGAAATATGAAGACGAGGCTGACTTTGGAGAAAAAGGTCATCCCTAGTGCTGCCAAGAGCTGAGTTAGCAGGCAGTGCTCACAAGCAAGCCCAATTATGTTTTACCTCCTCTGCACAGCTGGGTCATCCCGCCAAGTGACGTTCCCATCACCGGATGTGCCAGTTCCCCGGAGCAATGCACAGCTCACAGTTTATCTGGCACACGTGCATTAAGTTCCAAGGGTCACCACTCCCCCAGGTCAGCATCTTTCTCACTTCTCAAGTAAATCAGTCATGACAAACCAGTGTGTCATCCATGCTTTTCTCTCTCCCAAATATGCTTGTTCAATCAATACCAATTCCCAAGGGTTACAACAAAGGCGAGTGTCCTTACTCTGAGCTGACGTGCTCCCAGCCTGGAGGCCTCATGATGGAAGCATTGAATGGACACGTGAGAAGTAACACATCACTCCAGTGTCACACGTGAAGAAGTACTCATCTTCCTCAAGGGCTCTAAGCCCAGCAACGTCAAGGTGGAAAAGCCCATCCTCATAGAACATTTTCCCAGCTAGCCTTTAACAGCCCTTAGAAATATTTCTCAGCGATCAGACTGCAAGGTTACATTGTTCAAGGTAGATGGCACAATGAAATACTGACTTGAAATTTTGTGAGTTAAATATCACTGAGCTGCATCTAAATGAGAATCCTCTGATTATTGAGATCCAATCATAACTGCCCCCTGTAAATGTAAGTAGTGTAAATGATTACCTATTAGCAACTAGCTTATTAAATCACCAAAACTGTCAGAAATTTCACCATTATACCTGAAAGTAGTCCCAGACCTTTTTATTTTAGTGGAATTGCAAATTATCATGGGATCCCTTTCACAGAGCAGTCATTTATCGTTATGTGTCATTGTTACGAGCTGAAGTTTTATTTGTTTTGTTTGTTCATTCAGACAAGATCAGCTTGGAACTGGCTTTGATTGTTTTACTGTTAAGTGTACCTCAGGGGTAAGAATGAAGCTCACCCACCATTTGTTAAATGAATGAACCACTGAAAATCCCCAATATTGAAACTGTGCCTTTCGGCTGCAACTTTAACCATTTACGATTATCTTGCATTCACTGAGGCTGACAGCCATGCTGTCCTTGCCCATGCCTTCCTCCCTCATGGTCACCCCCTAAAGCAAACCCATGTTCCTGCCAGCGGCTGCTCTCCCCACTCCTTCTGGTATGGGTTTTCCGAGCTGCTGCCTCCAATCTTCTTATTTAAAAGTTTATACAATATAAATATATGTATTCATCAGAGTTCTTGGCTACATTCAAATCCCCATCTGTGTCTGTGCATAATGTTTTATATCCTATAATGCCTTGAAGTACGATATTTGATGCTTTTTTCTTTCAATTCATTGTATCATTACATTTTAATCTCCAGGAACGATTCAGAATCTCCAGGAAATAAGAGGGCACATAAAGGGATGTAAGCTTCAGAACCTTGTGAGTGTCACTGTCTATGATTAGCTCACAACAGCAGTCTTCCGAGTAATGCAGCTAAGCCTATATCAAGGCTTTCTCAGGTTTTTGCAGTTTGAGCATAATCTCCCTGGAATGCTCTGAATCTTATCCTTCACATGACCTTGCAAGAAGCCAGAATATGCAGAGATTCAACATGGGATGTGCTGGACAACCTGTTTCAAAAGCTCTGAATGGAAGTTCGCAAGGATTCAAGTAGTGGGTGACTTCAACGAAATTGCCCTTGGAATCTGGTGTTATACTTATGTTTCCTAAGGATCAAGACACCATAGTTATTTCACTAAAAAAAAAATAAAATAAAAATCCTATTTTGTTAGCTCACAAATAAGAGATAAAAACTTAGTATGGCAACTTTCTTCCTTCTCTGTTACAACCCTGAGGCAGGGAATTCTGTCCTTCAGATCATACCTGTCTCAGGCTACATTCATGGAATTTCTTCCCAGCTCTGAAAACTTGGCCTAGTTACTGTCTCTATTTCTCACCTTCTTCATTGATAAAATTGTGTTAATAACAGCATTTGCCTTCGGGTTGTCAGAATTAAATGAGAGAAGTCATGAGAGGGCTTGACGCAGAGTGAGCCTACAACAGGTACACAGTAGGTCTTCAATAAATGGCAAGCTTTTGTACTTGCGATAAAAGCCTTCCCTTCTCAAAGAAATATAGTGTATAGGGTTTGGGGATGAGGGGACTAGGAAATTTATGGGGAGAATAATCTGGAAATGGGATGTGATTACAAGTCTAAAGGTAATAAGGTGGTGGTGAAATAGTTCTGGACCAGGAGTCAAAAGGTCTGGATTGAGTTCGGGCTCTGTGGCTAATTAATTGTGTGACTTGGGCTGGATGAGTATTTGCCAGGTACTGAGGATTCAGAGGCCAGTAGAACACTGTCCGTCCCTGTTCCCCAGACTTTCACAGGCCTGTAGAAGAGAAAATTATGTAGACCCAGAAATGAAATACTATGTAATTCACACAATAAAAACAATTATAGAAAAGGGAATAATTTATATTCCCTCAAGAGGCAAAGGATACTTCTCAGAAGAGGGTTTGAAATAACACTTGAGTTAACTGATGTGAACAAATTGAGGAGAGGGAATTGAACATACTTGGGTTAAAAACTCCAGCCAGCACTTTGGAGTTGAGCAAAATTGGGTAAGTTATTTACCCTGCTTTGAGCCTCAGTTTCCTTTTCTATAAACCACCTGTTTTACAGTATTCTTAGAAAGGATAGAAATAATACATAGAAAGCATCCAGTTAGGATCATTAACACGGGTGAAGTACTGGGCACATGGCAGAAACACAATTATTGTACATTCCTTCCCCCTGAAACCCTTTTCAACCCTCACACTCTAAGCTTCCATGCATCAGGCCCAAAGGAATGTTATGTTGTCACCTCCGAGTGCAGTTTTAGAAGCTGCTATGAACTTTACTGGAACTGAAAGTTTAATGTGGAAAGTTTCACGAATAGTTGTTAGTTCAGGTAGAGAGCCTGGGTGAATAAAGACATGCAATTATTTCTAAATTTCACCAGGTTGTCTGCAAAGGCCAGGCAAAGGTTAGTATTTTGTTCTGTCTTTCATTTCTCTTCTATTTCTTGTGGGAACTTATTTCAACCAACAAATTATCAATCCTATTTTCTCCGTCCCGATGGGCAAGACATAGCACCTGGCAGTCTAAGCCTGATAAGAAAACTTCTTCTAGAGAAAACTCCAAGTGCATCTCGACTTTTTCCACACTTCGTGAATTTTTCCCCACAAGCTCCTCAAAGCTGACAGATCTGACCCAAGAGATGCCCAGACAAAGATTAAATGCATTATTTAGAGAGGATATTGAGTAGAGAGCCACCTATGGGACTCATGTTACACAAATAGTACTTAGTCCTGTGAATATACTCACTTTATGCATGCCTTATTTTTTAAAGGAAGCTGGAGATGAAATTTGGCTAGAGTTTAAATGGTAATGCAATGATTCCTCTAGGCACACATTAAATAGCAAAAACGAGGTATACAGCTTCTAGATTAATGTACCTGAGTGCTACATAACTACAAAGGAGCAGGGGAAGTGGGAGTGAGGCAGGGAAGAGAGAGAAAATATCTGAAAGAATAGAACTAGACAAGCTTCCTTATCCTCTGCTTTGGCCCCAAAAACAAGTTCACAAAGAATTTTTTTCCTCCACACACTAAAATGCAATTGTTTCTTTAAATTTTTCCGATCTCAGAAACTGAACAGCATGATCTTCAATGACACTTTTCCTCTGAAGAGCCCTGTCGTTGATGGTGAACCCACTGACTGGCAGCATGCATTATTCATCAGGTCTAGAAAGAACCTAATCATCCAGTCTGTGTTAATGGCCTGTAAATAGTTGCTTTTGACAAGAACATTTAACACCAGCAAGAAGGGGAGTTTGAGGAGGGAGGAGGGCACAAAACTTGAAAAAACAGGGTTGAGAAACAGTTTGGAGCTTACTTATTATGACAGCTGGCAGCTGATTCTAGAAAGGCAGCTTTTCAGCCTAAAGCTCATGGCAGATCAAGTGAATGGTGTCCTTGAACTGGAGAGAAAGTTAACCAATCCACATGGCAGAAAATGAGAATATGTCTACAGGGATGCCTCCTGAGAAAACAGGTACAGAGCCCACACGTGGTACTGGGTAGAGACATCCCCAGACCTCACTGCATACTCTCTCTGAGCACACTCTCCCAATCCTGTCTGCTGCTTTCTCCCTTTCGCTCCCTGGAGCTCCTTGAGAGCAGACAGTCTCCCCTTTGAGTTTCCCCCAAACCTCCAGCATCCAGTCCTTGTTCAGCAGTGAGAACAGAGGAAAGGGATCACCTGGCTTTGGTCTAGAGCTGTCACTGGTCAGTCTTTACCAGAAAAGGTGTTTCTGAGCCTCAGTTTCCACTTTTGGTCATGGGAATAAGTAATACATATCTTCCAAAATCGTTCTGAGACTTGAATGTGGAAAAGGAGGTCAAATTCCTGATATGGTGCCCAGAATGCATTTAGTTCTTAATAAATGTGACTATCCTTGCCCTTCCCCTCATTTGCAAGTCAAAAATTACAACACCTGTCTTGGAGATGTTTGAGATGATGTTTGAGAGAGCAACACAAAATTTTGGCAAGGTGGAGTAAGTTAATTTTTTTATAAGTCTAGACATTTGTTAGAAACAAAATTCTCTATATTTATTTCTCTAAAAATGGGAAAAGCCGATGACCAGAAATACAGAATTAACATGGGACACACCAAGTCTTGGTGAAAAAGCAGAGGACAGCCAGCCGTTCCTAGCATCATCCTCTCTAGGACAGTTTTGATAGGGTCATTCTCACTTCTCTAAAGGGTGGCTGCTGTCTTGGAGCTTCCCGATTTCCAGCCCCTCACACAGTCCCTCCTCTTCGTTTCCCAGAGGTCCCTGGATAACTCTGCACATACTCACAATCCTTCTGCCCTGGGCCTCTTGCTGATGTCACTACCTAAAAACCTAGGTTCTTTCTTGAAAGAACTAACTTTCCTGCTCAATGTTTCATCTCATATCTCTCAAAGTCACCAACCCAAACAGCTAGTCATTCCCTTTGATTCTTGGCGTCAAAGAGACAATGTGTTTCTCTGAAGAAGGGAGAATACTTCCTTCCCAACTGCTTGCCACAGAGCAAGACTACTTGTGTTCTAAGTTCCAAAGGGTCCCCCAGGGGAAACTGTATCACCCTGGTTTCCTGTCTACCTTGTCCCTGCCAAAAGGTTCCACCTCAGTCCAAGGAGATCAAGGTTGCCTACCTGCCCAGCACTGCCCAACTCCATCCCCCTCACTTTGCCTTCCAGCCCATGCGATAAAGCTCTTTGCAGGGCCTCCTCCCTGCACACAGTAAAAACGAATCTGTGAACACTATCCCACTACAATCACAACACGCACGCACGCACACTTGATTCAAACACACAGGATAAAAACTGATTCCCATGCACACAGGAGATTGTTCCTGTTACTCATTTTCACTTTCTTTGCTCTTAAAATATAATTCAAATGTTGTGGCTCTCTCCTCCCATGCAATGACAGCTGAGATGTCCTAAATAAAGCAAAGTTAATCCTATCTCTAATTTAGTTTCAAAGCAATAGCTATTTAGCCCTGCTTACTTACTGTTGGCTTCCAGATACCAAATATAGATGCCTTAAAACTATTCCATTCAGTGACTAAACTTCAGGAAGTTGTCTTAACATGTCTAATGGGGGACAGTTCAAACCTGCAGTGTAGACAGTCAATCTGCTCCTCATATCTGTTCTTTTTTTTTTCTAGCTAAACCAAGCAAAAGCAGGCTTGGTGCCTAGTTAACCCTGCTATATTATGGACCTGGCAACCAAAGTGAATTGAAGCTGAATGGCCCCATAGGGAGATAAAACCAAGGGAAAGTAGAAAAAAAATTGTAGTATTTATATCCATTTGCTTAATCGCTACTCCTAGCTCCTTGGTGCATGAAAGTAATAGACAGCTCATTGTATTCATATCTCTGAATACAATTTATATTCAATGTTTTATCTCTTTTCACCCACATTACATGTTGGTTCATCATTTCTTCTTTCCTTGCAATACCTGCACTATGAGGTCTTCTCCCTGGCATCTCCTTTCAAGGTTGTATCAGATCATTAAAATGAAGAATGAGACCAAATTAGAGGCTGTGTTCTGCACATTTTTTCCTCCAAACAATTCACATTTTGCTCTTTATACCACTTTCAATTTCAGTAATTGAAGGATAAATATTTTTTAAAGGGGAATCTTAATCGGCTTTTTATAGAGGAAAAATTGCCTCTGGAAAGCGTTTACAATAATAGTAATAGAATAACAGAGATCTGAGATGAGAAAGATAAATGTTCTTATTTGGCCCTCACTCAGAGGCAAAATGCTATTTAATTTTTTCTGACTCTCCAATTTGGGGGCCTGTGTTCTTCACCTTTATAACCATTTCTCAGTTAACAAGTGAATCTATACCAAAAAATCATATTTGTATTGTGCTCAAATATATGCAACGTAAAATCTACCGTCTTAACTATTTTTAAGTGCATAGTTCTGTGACATTAATACATTCACATTGAGCTTCTAGAGGAAGAGAAGCCTTACAGACTCCCAGATTTAGATCTAGTGGTAGATTTCAGACTTCTGGCCCCTAACACTAAGCAAAAATAGATCTAAGCCACCAAGTTTATGGTAATACTTTCAGCAGCAATAGAAAATGAATACAAGCAGTATAAAAAGGCGGTATAATTTCTTCTCTCATGGATCTTACAATCAAGAAAAAAAAGAGAAAATTAAACAAATTAAACTGACAATCGCATAGGATGGGAGACATACTAGAGAAGAAGAGGGTGTTTTGAGAACATATTAGCAGTGGGGCTAAATCTAACACTGGAGGTTAGGGAGGGCCATGCTGAGTGTATTTACAATGAGGTCTAAAGATCTAAAATTAGTACCAGTTATATGGAAAAATACAGGACAGTCATGAAAGTGTGGTCCACCCTCTGCAAGAGCCAAGCAGCCACATTCTAACCCTGAAAATAGTCGTGTGGGCCAGTGTGGAATGAAGTGAGTGACAGATTAAATGAAAAGGCAGGCAAAGACTATCTTATGTGAGGACTTGTAACCATGGCAAGGAATACAGACAGTATCTTAAAAGTAATAGGAAGCCACTCAAGGTTTCAAGTCAAGAAATGATATATTGGATTTCATTTTAAATGGATAATTTTGGTGTCACCATGAAGAATGAGTAGAATTAGACTGGAGCAAAACTAGCTGAAAAGACTGTGAATGTGATCTGGGCAAGAGATGACTGTGACTTGCACCAAGACCAGGGACAATAGTGGGAGGCCAGAGGGGAGGAGTAAACACTCGCAAGAGAAGTTCACTTGGCAGATGGAATAGGACTCTGTCATTTTTTTGGAGATGGGGTGTGAAGCAAAGAGTTGAGGTAGCTCCATCTAATGAGATGGGAAATGCTGACATTTCAGGATAATTATGAGTTTGTTTTGGGATGTGTTGAGTTGGACATACTGGTAGAAAATATAAATGGAAATATTGATTTGGCAACTGGAAATACAGATATGAAACTCAGTGTCAGTAGGATCTAGAGAGGCAGAAGTGGGGTTTACTTTCTCGAAAGAGGAAAAACAGTGAGGAAATAAGAAAGGGCTGAGATAGAGACCAGAAGACCACTCGGCAAACAACTGTACAGTGAGCTCCAGTTCCTGTGAAGCATCGCCACAGCGAGGGCTTTACCCACCAGTCAACCTGTTCAGTACTCAGGAACTTGCTGCTACTGGGTTGTATTATGTGCCAATGTTCACCTTTCAATTGCTTAATTTTAAAGTTAACTTCCTTTTCACATAAACACATACCTACAGATTCTTTTTTAAATTATCATATAATAAAACTATAGCTTGCTTGGAAAATGTCTATTATGAAAGTGAGTGCTGAATTTCTTATGTTAAAATACATGGAAGAAGGATGAGGAGGAGCAGGTGGAAGAATGTATGATAGCACATAAAGGTGATAACTACAAATTACAAAAATACTGTAATTCATGGCAATTTAACTTAATACGCCTATTATAATTTTATAATATAACAACACCTTCAAATAGAAAATTGGACTATTTAACTTCTCTCCATGGTATTTAAGGTCAAAATAAAAATAAAAATATAGAACATTGTACCCAAAGATTAGTTTGAATTTAATGTTCTATAAATATGAATAAATTTCCCATTTCTTCTATTTTTTCATTTACATTGCTTCATTGGACAGAAGTAAAAGTAGATTTCTTAAAGAATATGTTACACAGTGCCTCATAAATGAATTCATTTTTTCATTCGATGATTAAATGACCAATATTACAGAAATGAAAAGATTAATAGAAAATGATAACTGCCTTCATTGCTCATAATATTAAAAATAAATATATTACATATTGTAATCAGGGCAATAAAATGTGTTAACTGATGTGGCCAATAGTTATTGAGTGCCTATCGTGTGCTAGGTATTGACCTTCAGATAGAAGCAGTGACTAGACAAGGATTCTATACTCAAGGAGTTTATCTTCTAAACAAAGTACTTTTGGGAGCAGGGAGAAGAGAGTAGCACTGGATAATTTGCACTGAAAGGTAAAGGGAGCCATATCTTCTACCAGGCCAGGGTAGTGGTTGGAGAAATTGAAGAACGTTGCTCAGACAAGGTGACATGTGCTTTGAAGTTTGACAAATAAACAGGAATTCACCAGCTAATGATAAAGAAGGGCATAGAAGGCAGGACACATAACAAAATAATGCAGAGATGAGAAAGTACCTAAGTAAGTTCATCTTTAGAGAACAGGGAACCAACTCATATAGCTAACCTACTGGAGACTGAGGCCAGATTATGAATAATATTAAATGCCATACAAAGTGACTTGGGGTCCAAGTATTTCTAACCAACCATGAATGAAATTAATCTGTTGTTAATAGCCATAGAGTGCAGAACCCTCAGCATATGACACAGATCACCTGGTGTAAATGGAATCCATACCCAATCTCCATAATAAGCAATTAAAATAGATAAAATGGGTTTGTTCGTGGTGTAGATGAGATTCATTCTTTAACTAAAACTTATTGCTAGTTATCAATTGCATCAGGAGATAAAGTAAATTCTCTGTCCCAGAGTTCTAAGGCTTTGAGACCATTTTAGGCTGATCCTGTCTAGACCTGTATGACTATTTTAGTTCCTCGAGAATTTAGGACTTTTATGATTGAGAGACTCTGCAGCACATTTAAAGAACGAGCTAAAAATCTACTGCTGAGGTAAAACTAAAACAATGAAAGACTTTCTTTTATATTCATGTATACCTTTATGACTTCTCTAAAACCTATGGCTTTTGTAGAACCTTGGACTCAGGCAACAATAAGAGATTTTATGGTTGACCAACTCATTATTTTATCAGCCATCCAGCAACACAGCCTCCAGCTTCTCTAATATTTTTGCTAAACTTTAATTAATATACACCTTTTTCCATTATTCCCATAATAAAAGATAAGACTATTGTAATATATCAAACAGTAGCAAATTAATTCTGTTTGTCACTGTTTTCTGTTAGAGAAAATACTGTATTTCTCTCCACATAGAATATTTATTTGAGAATAATTTTACAGCTACATATAGCCATAATCTTTCTTCAAAATGATGAATTTCAAAGGCCAAGACTTGTATGATAAAATCCCACTACATAATTTAATAATCTAGAAGAATAGTTTGACCACTGTTGGGTTTATAGACTCTGTGTACTAAGAGCAGACATGAGCTCAGACTTTGCTAGTGATTAATAAGTATAGGGGTATAAACAGTAATTATTCATTTAAGGCCCAGATCTCCTCATTTCATTCCATCTTTGGATCAAAGTGCCCACAGACTGTTGCAAATTGTCTCAAAACCTATTAAAACTGGGAACACTACGGGGTGGCAAAGCCCTAGCTTGAGAGAAAGGAAGTTTCATGGCTTCTTGCACTTAGCCAGCAGAGGTCTAGTGGCATGACATAATCCTAGGCACAAACTGGTTTTTAATGTGATGTGGTCACACCCCAAGCTGACTCTATAGAGGTCCAAGGGGACAGGCCACGGGACATCTTTCACTGCCAGAGCTTGGTTCAAGGTTGATGGCATGACCAGCATGGCTCTGGGGCTTGGGAAAGAACAATGGCTGGTCATGAGCAACAGCATCTGACAGCTGTTTAAAATTCAGGGATTTTGTTTAGAGAGCATTGGTTCTACTTTTTCATTCTGTCATGTCTGTCTTCTGTCTGTCTGTTTCTGAGAACAGCTTAAGGAACAGGGTGAAAAACAAAGAAATGTAACCCTACATCAAGAAAAGCAGCTTACAGAAGAGAAAACTCAATACATAGGTCAATTTACTGCATCTACACAAGGTCAAATTTCAAAGCAGTTTGATTTTTCCCCACTTGATCGAGCTCAAGCATCATAGTGGCACAGTCCTGGGGAAGAAAATTATTTTAAATCTTTACAAGGGAAAGTGATCAGAATGAAAATTAAGCAGGCAGAGACCAAAAGTCAAAACCAAACACCAAAAAAAAGTCCCCCAACAATGATATTTCACATATACCCCCTTATTTTGGTAACTTGGACAAAAGCAGCCTATCTACCAATTTCTCTGATACCACCCAGAGAAGAAGTCAGGGGCTTCCAACCCAACCTGCCCCAAGCCATCTAATGCAGAGCCTTATAAATCATAGAAAAATATCTGAACAAATTAAGAAGGATTCAAGCTAAAGGACAAAGACAGAATCATTCAAATAGAAATTTAAATAGCTTTTGTGCCAATTATGTTTCATTCTTTTTATTTTTAGAATGTTTTAGATTTACAGAAAAAGGTGCTTGCTTTGACAGCATATATACTAGATTTATAGAAAAGGTACAAAGAAGGGACAGAGTTCTTACATAGCTTATACAGCCTTCCCTATTATTAACATCTTATATTAGTGTGATATATTTGTCATAATGCATGAGTCAGTACGGATACATTATTATTAGCTAAAGTCTATACTTAATTCAGATTTCTTCAGTTTTTACTTAATGTCCCATTCTGTTCTAAGGTCTTATCCAGGGTCCACATTACACTTAGTCATCATCTCTCCTGAGGCTCAGCTTAGCTGTGATACTTGGTCAATTACATTTTGATCTTTTGAAAGCTGGAAGAGATAAAGAACATTGTTTTTCCAACACTTTACAAACTTAGGTATGGCTAGATATTTCCAGTAAAGTATCTGAATCCCTAAGACATATAAGAGTTAACAATATTCATCCAAATGCTAAGCAATTGCTAGTATATTTACAGAAGAGAGTGTTCTTTATTTCATGCAGCTGTATGATCAATTTTTGGGGGTTGGGGGCAGCCCATCTGGTTCATATCCAGTGCTTTTTAACAAGCAGAATTCAAAGACAGGGTCCACCCCACAGGATAAAACAGAAATCAGCCAAATGCCTAGTGGGGTCATGAAACAGCATACACAGTGTCATGTGGCACACAGTACCTGTGTAGTGCCCGGCACATGTGTCAAATGGATGAATATAAATAAATGAACAGAGTCCTAGAAATGGCTATGGTACAGGCTCCTACAGCAGAACTTAATTTCAAAGGGTAAGATGATTTATGTGCAATGTGAAATCTACCATCAACTTTAGAAGAACATAAACCAAACTCAGAGCACTGTGATTTTTTTTTAATCTGAGCTTATGATCTTAAAAAGATATACACTATAGCATACAAAAGGAGTATCATGAATCGCTTCTACTTTACCAGCTGTGTGGCTTTTAAAGGAGTTAAACTCCTTGAGAGTTAGTTTTCTCATTTGTGTGATGTAGATGGTAATAACTTGCTATGTAGATTTGCTGAGAGAACTAAATAAGAGTAGGTGGCCTACTAGAAACGCAGCAAATGTTGATAAAACATCATCATCATTATGGAGATCATCATTACAGGTGAGAAAACAAGTTCATTTTATTGCTACCCAAGAGTATTACACACAAAGTAGTGATTCCTCTTCTAATCCCTTGCTCCTCCCCACTGCCTCTCTCCAGCATGGAATTTTCATCTCGAAAGCAGCCATATTTTATCCTGATATCTGCCTGGCAAATTTCTAACCATCTTTTGAGATGTACCTCAAAAAGCATCTGCTTTAAAAGCTCTTCTGTGCCCCTTCTTTGTGCTTCCCTAATACCAAGCTAATATCTTGATATAAATCTTATTTCATATACTGAAATCATGGTTCATATCCCAGTCTTTTGGTTGGAAGTTCCTAAAGAACAGGATAGAAAATGCATTCTTCTAGTGTACACAGACCCAGCAGGTTTCTGGGGCTGCAATAACAAAAGACCACAAACTTGATGGCTTGAAACAACAAACAATTATTGTCTCACAGTTCCAGAGGTTAGAAGTCCCAAATCATGGTATGAGTAGGGCCATGCTTCCTCTAAGATCTCCTGAAAAGAACTCTGTGTCTCTCAGGCCTTCTGATGTTGACTGCACCCCTTGCATTCCTTGGCTTACAGCTGCATCACTCCAACATCTGCGTCTGTCTTTATAAGGCACTCTTCCCTCTATCTGTCTCTGTCTTCATTTGTTATTCTCATCTCTGTGTGTGTGTTTATCGCTATATCTCTTTTCCTTTTCATATAAGCGCACCAGTCATTTTGGAGAAAGTGTCTACCTTATTTCATTATGACCTCATTTTAATTTGCATCTTAATTATATCTACAAAGATGCTATTTCCAAATAAAGCCACATTCACAGATACCAAATGTTAGAGCTTCAGCATTTATCTATTTGTGGGACACAGTTGAATCCACAACACTGCCCAACCCACAGTAGGTGATCTATGATATCCTGATGAGGAAATAGATGGATCAATAACTAAAGAAACAATTTCTACTCTCCTAGTAACCAGGTGCAGACATACAGGTGGTAGCTCATTCTTCTGTAACCATAACTATGCTTCAAAATCCTGCGGTTTCTTGGCACCCACAGAATCCTGCCTTTTTAAATCCATGATTAAATAATCCCATGCTAAATCTCACAGTAATTCCCTTCCAGGGCTTCATATTTGTATCCAATTATAGAAAACCCAAGCCAGAGTCTGAAAGGCACAGTTTTCAAACAGTTTTTTCCCTCTTAAGCTAGCTGCTGTAGGAGCGAGCATACTAATCCCATGAGTCTCCTTTCACCTGTATGTTAATAACTTGAAGGCAAAGCGGATCTTTGCAACCACATGCGATTTATGGGGCTGAAGAAACTGACAATATTTGAGGATAGAATTTTGCCGCTAATTTTCCTCAGTCCTTAACCTATTAAACTATGTAGGCAGCATCTTAATTTTCTCACGTTTTCTTCCATGCTGTAGCAAAATGAAAAGTACATTCTGCAGAATGTACGAGAACCTAAGCTTTCCAGTGTACTGGCTTCTGACTTGCACATTTCCTCATCTTGATTCAAATTATAGAGGGATGGCAGTGGCTTCCAAGGTACTGAGCTCATGAGATGTTTCACTTTCTTTGCCAGCATTAGCCCTTTTCTCAACCCCTACTGACTGGCATCAAAAAAAAAAAAAAAAAGTAAGTGACTTTCCCTTAAGACAGTAAATGAAAAACACAGCGAGCCTACTTGATGATTCTCCTGGTTCTTCATACCACTTAGCTGGCATGTTATGCTAAATTAGGTTATCTGCTTGCAGCCTGGGAGACATTAATTTAAAAAAAGAAGCCTTGGGATGAAAGAAATGATAAAAGCCACAGGCAACTTCATGCACATTTACTTATACTTATGAAAACGGCAAAGTATGACATCTTGAGAAATGTTTGCAATCCTTCTACTGAGGATGAGAAACATAGGTGAGGCATTGTGGGAGAAGAAGTAGCCAGAGCCTAAAAAAAGAAAATATAATTCTGATGGACTCTCTCCAGAGTATTAAATGCCAGTGTCTCTTGGTATGCTGTCAGTCATGGTTCCACCCAACCTGGTAAATGGAAACTGATTCTGATCCAAAATATCAACAAGAAGCCTCACTGTACTTGAAGTTAGTGAGATAATGATACATTTCTCTTCTTGGCCTTTGGCTCTTCACTCTGAGAAGTTCTTCTTTTCCATGATCTTCCCAACCACATCTAAAGTGGGCATCAGAGCCTCAGCATTCCTGAGGGTTAAACTTTATTCTGTTGTCAGCTTTCCATTCAAGCAGTGTTTTGAGTATCAAATAATCCAACATTTTGGTCCACTGTTGTAACAGTGTGACTCAATTACAAATATGCCAATAACCACACTCATGGTTTTCTATACACACACATATATATTTTTTTAATATTCACCATATTTCTTTATCATTACCAGGTCTTGCTTTTAATGCCAGGTACCATGAATGTACAAGACAGTCACATTTAATGTCATTAATCTGAGACCTTTTATCCAGATACAAAGTTAAGTGCATGCCGCCTCCCGATCGGATTTTTACTATTAATCCATTCATTTGTCCCTCATTATCAAATAGCTATATATAAACCTATCAGAATCCCCACTGGTTGCATAATCACATGAAAATTGGCAAAAAAAAAAATGTGAAGCCTTACTCCACTGGCTATCCAGAATTATTAGGTAAATATTTGGTAGAATATTCCAGTGTAGCCATTTGATCTTGTAACTTTCTTTTTGGAAGGATTTGAAATTATCGATTCAATGTCTTCAATAGACATCAGACTATGCAGATGTTCACTTTAGAATTTTACCCATTTAATCAAAATTTTCAAATATATTGAAATATAGTTTATTATGTGTTCTAATACAGTTTATACTTTCCTGTAATAAACTTTTTAATATCTGTAACATCTGTAATAGTGGCATTCCCCTTTACATTCCTGAAATTATTTGTGTCTTTTCTATTTTTCTTGATCATTCCTGACAGGATTTATTGATCATATTGGGTTTTGTAAAGCACCAAGGTTTGGCTTTCTTGACATCCCTTATTATATCTTTGTTTTATATTCTATTTCCTTATCTTTATAATTTCCTTCTGTTTATTATTTTTTATTTAATTTGCAAGTCTTTTTCTACATTCTTGAGTTAGATGCTTGAATAACTAATTTTCAGGCTTTTGGGTGTTTATAAATATATATAATTAAGGCTATAACTTTTCCTGAGTGTGAAGATTTAGCTGTATCCTACCATTTTTTAAATACCATTTAATTCAAAATGTTTTCTAACCATCATATGATTTCAATTTTGATCCATGGGTTATTTAAAGTGTATTTTTTAATTTACAAAATTTGCTATTTTATTTTCATTGTTGATTTATAGTTTATTTCCATTGTGATAAGGTAAAAAAATTCTGAAGAAATTAAATTCTTGGGTGTTGAAACTTGTTTTTATGGCTCAACATTGTTTATTTACTGATCAATATTCTCTCAGCTCTTGAAAAGACTATACATTTTGCAGTTATTGGTTGCAGTATTTTATGTACATAAATTAGATTCAGTATGATAATCATATTTTAATAGGTTGATTTTGTCTGCTTGTTCTATCAATTACTATGAGAATTGTGTTATAATCTCCCAAAATGATTATGAATTGATATGTTTATCTTTTTAGTCATATTTATGCTTTATATATTTTGAGACTATGTCACTAAGAGCATGTAAATTTAGAATATTTCGGTCTTTCTAGAGAATTGTATGTTTTATTACTATGAAATGTCAATCTTGATCTTCAAAAATATTTGTTTCCTAAAATCTGTAATGTTTGTTATTCACATCATTACTTTGGCTTTCTTTTAATTAGGATTTGATTTATGAATTCTTAAATTTAATGTATTTCTTACAAGTGGCATACAATTGTGTTTTAATCTAGTCTAAATTTTTTTCTTTTTAACTAAAATATTGAGTCTATCTTCACTTAATACAATATATAAATATAAATAACAAGAATAAGATATTTTATTCACTGTTTTCCATGTGCCTAGAAAAGTGCTTGGCACATGGGAGATAGGCACTCATTAAAAAACATAAAATGAATACATAAATAAATATATGGGTAATGAATATTTAGAATTAAGGATTCTGAACAATATTAAGAATATGAGGGAGAATGGATTAAAGAAACACAAATGGGTAAGACACACTCCATTGTTCATTTCAGGATCTGTTATTTGAGTTAACACGCCTCACAGACCAGGTACAAAAGCATGACCACTGATACATAGAGGAAAATTTCACTTCTAAAGCCACCAAGGGAAAGGGGAAAAAAAAAGAAGTCTTTCTCACAGTTCATTGTCACAGGTATCTCCAAAGCCAAGTTTGCATGAATCAAAAATCAAATTTTAGCAGCCCAGGGTATCAACTATTATTCTCGGGACTCAGGGATATTTAAGACAAACTAATTTTATTCAAAATAAAATCCAAGCCACTGTTTGAAATAATCTTCATTAAATAATCTCCCAATGCATTTCCCAGAGTGCTTTATTTTTTCATAAAAAATTCTTCTTTGTTGTTTGTTCCAATTTTCTAAAGGT
Organism: Macroglossus sobrinus; assembly: GCA_004027375.1. Classification (NCBI taxonomy): domain Eukaryota; kingdom Metazoa; phylum Chordata; class Mammalia; order Chiroptera; family Pteropodidae; genus Macroglossus; species Macroglossus sobrinus. Next base: position 231,460 of record PVKZ01002101.1, read on the forward strand.
TTTTCTTTCTATTCTTCCCTCTCCAGTACCTCTGGCTAGATGGGAAAACGATGACTCAGGGACTTTAAAATTCAAAAAATATATCAAAATGTCATGTGCATCTAGAGTCATTTGAATAGTCCCATCTCCCTTATCAGACCCAGCAGCTCTGGGAATGGAGGAGCTAAAGCCTGTCACAGGGCCACTGCAACAATGGGTGTGTCTGTGAGTCACCAGGCTGCCATCACCGCGGCCCTCCCACTGAGGCCTTTCTCAAAGTGACTGCTAAGAAGTCTCACATACTTCTCCAGGAAGCCTCCTATATGTCCATAATATGGAATGCCTGATGTGGGTTCAGGAGTGTAACCCAGGATGCAGCTGATCATGGTCAGGTTTCTGATATTATGCTGCCCCACTAAGTGCCAGAGACGAGAATACAGGAGGAAAGGAGGCCACAGTAAGTGCGCTAGCTGTCTTCATTAGACTTCTAATTGGGGGAGGAGGCAAATGCTTAAAGAGCAGAGCTGACATGTGCTCTCCCAATATTTGGAAGATATTCATTCATCCATGTAGTTGAACAACTGCTCCCACTTAAAGTCAATAATTGCATAGAAATAATCATTGTTATTAAGGTATATAAAGAGTTAAATGTTATGAAGCTATGGACACAAAAGGTATCTGGCACGGTCACCTTGCCTTTATTGTTTTTAATCTCATTTAATTTTGCTTTCATAACATCAGCATGTGATCCAAAAGCCTAGCACGTATGGACATAAATCAGCTAGATAATTGAGGTTTAAAAAATAGACCTTAGACCTTGCCAAATCAATCAATAACTGAGCCTCAAGGTATGCCTTGGAATCATTTGTCTGGGTAATTCTAGCAAAAACAACAAAATCCAAACATTTTGTGGGGAAGTTAATAAAGAGCTCAAAGTGGGCATATTCATGTACCACAGAGCCAATCAAAACAAGAAATGAAATGAAATAAAATAAAGGCACAACAACTTCAGCTCCAAGAGAAGACAACGTCTCAGGATTCTGGACTGTCTCTCCCCCATCTTTGCCACTTCATTGCCGAGTCTGTATTGTTTCAGATCTCCTTGGATTTTGCCCCTCATTTCCTGCCATCAACTTGGTTCTTTCACCTAAAAACAAAATGTAATGTTCCCAGCCACTAGTCCTTGGTGCTCCTTAGATGTCGCCTTTACACATGCTCTGGACTTGGCAGTCTGTAGTTATTTCCAGTAATTGCCCAGCTCACCTAAACCCAGGAATCCAGGAATCACCTCCCTGATGCACGTGCTCTGATCACGCTGCTATCAATCCACATTCTAGTCCTTAGGTTCAGTACTCCTCCACGATACAGAATAAATAGAGCTGCATCAAACACTGCAGACCTTAGGTACCACGGGCTCTGTGAATGATTTACAAGGCAAAGTAAAATCATGGCATATTCAATTTAGTATTTGGATCCTGTTTCTTAGTCAAGAAATACTCCCACTCATTCTCACTGGATGCCCATGGTAATTTCTGGACATCGTGAAAAACTCAAGCTTTGCCAGAATAGACGCAAACCCTAAAAGTGATGGAATGTTTTGCCCCCAATTGCCCCCGAATCAGCTACAGCCACACTGACCACACTGTCTCTCAAGAAACCCCTAAGACCACCTGACATGGAGAGCTTTGGGAAAGTCCCAGACCAACTGTTTCCTGCCACCTCCACTTCCAATCTCTCTCAAGGCATTTTGCCAAGTGGTGTTGGGAGAGGTATGCCACAAGCAGGAGTTGTGTTGCATGGTCAGCTCTGAGAAGGAAAATTTGAAACTATAGGAACCACTTGGAAAAGCAGATCTAATTGGGAGACCTGAAACGTGGCCAGGTCAACTGGCTTCACATGCCATTCCCAAGGCTCACGAACTCTGGCTTCACCCTCACCCAACTGGCATCAGCTCAGAGAACACAGGCCACTTACCAGCAAATCAAGGAACAGATTTACTCTTCCTGCTGCACCGCCCCCCCACCCCCACCACCACCACCGCACCCTCCAGAGGAACAGCTGCACCTGAACAAACTTGCAAGGTTACGTTGATGAAAACCCTCCCTGGCTCCCACTTCTAACAAAGGCCAAAGACAAATCAAACCCAGGTTTTCTGGCCTTTGGCCCACTGCCCCACGTCCTTGCACCTAGTTCACTAAACCTCATCATTCAGCTGGCCCAACAAGGCCCTGCTTCAGGACAGGAGAGAAACGTTCTCGCATACTTCTCGTTGCATCTACGCCAGTTCCTTTTGCACCTGGGAGCTCCTTGGGGGCCTCTTAATCCAAGTCTGACTAAGCCTGACCTTGCCTTGGTTTATGGGGGTAATGAAATCACAGCCCCAGGTGGCACGGCTGCAGGTGCGCTTGCTCAGCCACTCAGAGCCTTGTTATTTCTGTAATTTGTCACATGCTGTCTCCTGCTTGGGGTCCTACTTACAATCTAATGAATGCGTTCTCTTATGAAGACAAATCGTGTCCATGCCAATCCAATTAAATCTATAAAATTAGCCTGGAAATTTTAGAGAAGCAGCGGTAATGTAGCTTTTTTTTTTTTCTATTGTATATTGTTGTACCAGAACTAATTATGACTTTGGAAGCAAACAAGTTGGTAAAAAGATTAACCAGTAGATGTCATAAGACCTGGGTTTTATTCCAGTTCTAATACCTGATCATGAGTAGTTATTCTTATTCTTCAGCTGTAATAATTAATTGTCAGATAGTTATGTTTGGCAATCTTGTCTTGATTAATTTCCAAGCCACCTCTTTCTGATTTTTTTGACCTGATAAATATCCTGTTTTTTTCAGAGGGCTTCTATAGATACTGCCTCTCATGAGTTATCTATACTATAATCTAATTTAGGGATTCGTAAACATTTTATGCAAAGAGCTAAAAAGTAAATCTTTTTGGCTTCTCCGCCTGGATGATCTCTGCTGAAATCACTGAACTCTGCCACTGTAGTGTGAAAGCAGAGATAGGAAAATTGAAAATGCATGGGGCACCTGTGTTGCAATAAAACTTTATTTACAAACACAGAAGGTAGCCTGGATTTGGCCTGTGGGCCATAGTTTGTCAAACCCCTATCTGACTTGTCCTTTGATATTCCAACTCGGGTTGTATAAATATGCAGAGGTTTCACTATTATGTCTGCTTTAGAGGTGAGGGAAATGGCACTCTCTTCATCAGAATAAACTATTTATTTGGATAATCCAATCAATCAACAATTTTGGGGAGAAAAGTAACCCATCAAACTGGCAGATATAAGTTGAATCCCAAAACTGCATTGAAATTTTGAATTCTTTCAGTGAATACAGTGGCCTTAAATTTAATCTCAAAGAGTGTGTGAATGTGGAATCACATCTCTCCAGCCAAAAGCTCCTCAAACTTGTATTTCCTGTTGGGCCCTTCACCTGCCAGTCAGCTTAGTGTCGCTGGATAATACTCTACCTTGCCTGCCTACGGATGTCACTTTCTACTTACTGGAAACTAGGGCTTGCCAGAATGTCCCTGAGCATTGTTCCTGTTGAGTTTTAATTGTAAATGTTTAAACAAATGGGTCACAAGACTGAAATGAAGTCAATAAAATCTCCTGAGGCACAGTCCCTTCTAATGGATGAGCTAAAATGAAAACCATTTCAGAGCCTACTTGCAACAGAATAGTGAATCCTGTGATTCTAATCATTAAAGTTGAAATTATAATAGATAGCATTCTGCCCTGCCATTCATGAGATTTAACTCTTCAGGGTTCATCATAGATATACCCTATTAAATAATAAAGGCCATACAATTCTGACTTAGTAAAACTAAAATGTCACTTTAGGTTTGAATTGATTTCCTTATTTGAGGACTGTTTAGGCTTACAAATCAGAACTGCCTTGTATCCGCACGTCGGAAAGAGGTTGACTGTCTCAGGGTTAGTTTAAAAAATGCAGATTGATGGGCAAGGTTTGTGCGGGATCACTATAAATAGCCTTCTCTTAGGGGCTGAAATTATTCATGAGCACCCATGTGTTTTGTGTTTCCTGCTTAACACTGTGGCAGGTGGGGACAGGAGAAGAATGTAATCAGCTGCATGAACAGGGTTAACAGTTAGAGGAGACTGAGGGTGGACAAGCGTAGGGGCTGGATCTAATTTCACAGAGATTTGAATCTATAAACCTTGAAACTAAATGACCAGCGAAGAGCAAGGACACCCAAGTTTGATGGTACCCACAGAGCGTTTTTGAGAAGCTATGTATTCTTGAAGCAAAGGTAACAATCCATAAAACCAAGTGCCATCTCCTGACTATGAATGCGGCTGGTTTCGGCTGCCTCCTATAATGACTATGGCTTCCACAGATGGGTAACTGTGCAACTGGCATAGGGCTATAAGACTCAAGAGAACTAGGTTCCACTCCTGACTTAATTCTTCTTAGCTCTGTCACCCCATTTCTGAGCTGCAGATCCCCCTTCCATAAAATGAAACACTTTAGCACTCTTCAGTGGTTTTTCAAGTTTTTTGAGATGCAGAGCACTTCCTTCAAACAAAACATTCCCTACAAGCCTTGTAAACAGAAGAGACACAGAATTAAACTGAAAGGGGCGGGGAGTGGAGTGGGGAAAGCAAAAAAAGAGGCCGAACCTCTCATTTTATCAACTTGGTAGAATTGGTCACAATATTTTTAAAGACCCCTTTCCCCAAAATATGAAGCCTGAGAAGTCAGGGAAAGGCAGAGCCAGCTTATCCTCCCAGTTCCCCCTTTGGCGCTGCTCCTCGTCCATTCTTCCCATGGTTCACAAACTTTAGGTCTTATAAAACTCCTCAGCTGAAATACTGAGAGTGGTCTTATTTTCAAAGATGACCCAGAATGAAGCACGCTGAAAAAAACATCACTTTTAGGGCTTGCTTCCTGACTTCAGAAGAATCCTGTACGTGCACACTAATTCTGAGAGCAGTTAGACAAGGAGGGGTGGAAGAATGGTGGAAAATAAATAAAAGAAAAGATTCATGAATTGATGCTAAATTAGTGGACCTGGAGGGCTACAGCTAAAACTAACATCCTAATTTAGAAAACTGGCTATGTCAGGTTACGCAAGCATCTGAGAGCCTGAAGCAAAGTTCCTCTACCCTTATTTTTCTTACCAAATTAATGCTTCAAGGAACCAACTGATGCCTCTCTGGCTAAGGGTTACACTATTACTGTTACGTATTTCGTGTCATGGAGGAGCTGTCCTTTGTCATATGGATTTTTTTTTCCCTCAACCCTGGACAATAAGACAGTTACATAATTATTTTTCAAAAAAAAGAAAATATGCCACCTTTTACCACAATACAAACTTCATCTTGACAAGTGGTCCAAGGAAAACATCCAGAGAAAAACCTGTTTTGGCCTCAAAATTCTGTGGCCTCAATGTTAAATGTAAAAAGGTGATCTAAAACCAAAAAAGAAATGTCTGAAGTTCAATTAATTTTCCTCTCGCTGTTCATAAAGGCAATGAGGACAGTGACCTTAAGAGGGTAACATTCCTTTATACCAGAAAAGGAATAATAACCAGCCCTCAAAATCACCACTGAATGGGCAAAATAAGCATTGATTATGCGTGCAATTACCTAAAACTTTGTTATTTTACAAAACTGAATTTTTTCCTGCTGAAGTCCACTGTTAAATAATTAAATGCAGACTGTACCTAATGTTGTCACACAGTAAATAGCAGAGGTTATGGAAATTGTTATGGCTCCACAGTCATTAATATTCTGCTAGTGCTGGAATAGATTAGCAAGTGAAGAACGCAGCGGGTTAGGATTATATGAATCTATTCAAACCCCACATAATGAACATGGAGAGGAGTGATTTGAATGTCTAATATCAGTCACTCAGCAGAAATAAAAAGAATTCTCAGGCTCACTCCAAAGGTTTTGAAAGAGCTGTTTATTTCATAAATTTTCACTCACTTACAATTATAATCAGACCTACTAAAATAAATTGCTAATAATTGTCAAGCCAAATGAACTCATTTTTTTTCCTCTAGAAAATTTCTAAATTCCCCACGCTATCATAAGAATCCATATTTTGTACCTCTTTCAAGTACAAGGCTTCAGAACAGCTGCCAGGCAAGGGGATTCAGATGTGCTTCCATTTCAACGCTTCCCCACACTCATCCCTGCAGGGACCCATGGTCATCCTCTCCCTCATGAACTCAATAGCCAGGTGTGGTTACTTTTATTTTCTAGGGGAGATGGCTAAAATGCATAAGCATTCATGTAACTCTTCCCCCAATTGTTTTAGGTGAAGGTAATCAAAAGGAGTTATATACTGCAATTAAGGGATAAAAGAGAAATTTCCTAATTCAAAGATGAAAGAGCAACATCTACGGGAACCCTTGATGGTGGGGGCATGGAATCAAACAATAAATTGTGGAGAAAGAGATCAGCAGAAAATAGCGAATTTAATAATGAGCTCTGGTGAAGAGGAAGGAAGGAAGATAGAATGTTACAGGATCAAAGAGCCATGGGGAGAAAAGTATAACTACATGAAGACTGCACAGCATCTCTCCTGCAATGTCAGGGGATGCCTTTCCAAGAATATGATGGACTGTAATTACAGGGAAGTAAAAGATTTGTCAGTCATTTACCCAAGACTCTTTAAAAGGTATTGACAATGCTCACTATTTTTTACTAAGCCAAAACTGTGACACTACCGTGGAATATGAATACAGATGGTATGAAAAATAGGGATAAAGGTGACAAAGATTTCTTTCAAAATGAGTGTCACCATTTTTAATTATTCCAAAACCACCATCTTGATATTTTAGAAGGATAAAAGTAAAAATACTTTGTCCTATATCTAAGGGACTATAGCAATAAGTAAAAGTTCCTTGTATGCTGAAAATAGTAATACTAAAATATAATAATTTTTAAAGAAGTGAAGGAGTAGGAAAATTGCCTTGAGTTTCCTACAAGTCCACCCGACTTGGGAAGTGGCTTCCAATCCAGACTTTACTGGTTCTTGCTTCTTCCTGCTCATACAAGGCACTCTCTTCCCTGTGGAACCTTTGCTCCACCCCCTAGGGTTTCTAGGAGTCCCTGTGAGATGTAGTCCATGTACTTATGTACATGCCCATCAGCATCCATAGAACATCGCCACTAAAACCCTGGGGAACTCATCTCTCTGCTAGGTACCACTGCTGCTATCAGCTTTTGAACACTACCAATAGTTGTGTCTGCCACACTTGCCACACACTGCCACTACTATGCGCTTTGACTACTAGTGCTAAGACATTTCTGCCACCTTCCTCCACATGTTTCAAGATTCCATTGGAGGTAGCTGCCACTTCCATCACAGCCCACCTAATACGTCCTTAGTATATCAAAACTCTGTGGTGCCCAAGCTGGGTGGCTTCAGAATTCTTCCTGTTCTCAGTGATGTCTTGTGCCTTTATTTTTCTCAAGCATATAATCTGAGGCCTTGTTCATCTCTGAAACCTCAACATCCTCATGGAAACACAGCTGTTACACTCAAACTCTTTAAATTATAAACTAAATTTGTGACGCTGTGTTGAATCTCTTCAGAAACTCTTTTCCTTGGCTATATAAGTCAAATCTGACTCCACAATTCTATGATTTCATTCAATATTGAAATGAAAATCTTGTCAGAGCAGCCCCTGCCAAAAGCCTCACTCATGTCCATTGAACCTACCATTTCATTTGTCTGGATGACTTCTAAGCATGAAAGCTGGCATCTCTGAGGCTGTGAGTACTGCTGGCTACGAGTGTCAGGAAACTGCCATCTCATGGGAGTACCCACAACCAATAACTCTTAAGAGTTGGAGTATAAATCCCCCAGCCTGCTTGCCCCTCAGCTCAGTTAATTGCATTCCTTGCCTTCTACACAACTTCTCAGACTTTGCTTTCAGGATCAAATACTAATCACCCAAGGTGGCAGCTGGCTCGAAAGGGCACCCTCTGTTGCTGCCTTGCCTTCCTTGTGTTACTCCCTCAACTCTCTGCACAGCCCAGATCAACTATTTGTACTTAAAACCTATCTCAGGGTAAGCTTCTGGGGGAATCTGAACTAAGACCACATAGATATTAAAGTAAATTCAAAGTATTGTTTCAGATATCTGAGTCTCTTTACATTTTCTGTCTTCTCTTAATCTCCAGAGAGAGACTAGCTGAATGAAGTACCAATATCCTGGGAGGTACCTGCATGAATTAGATGCTATTATTTAGCTGCCTCCCCTACTGAGTAAACAGCTCAGCATGTCAGTATGTAAAACTACATAGACCTACAGCTGCCTCACGCACCCAGCAGAACATTGTGTTCATTCACATGACAGCATGCTGCACAATTCAAGAAGCCCTCAGAAGAGCTATGAGTTGTGATTATCACAGCAAAGGTGGCCTTAGAGTTTCCAAATAGCCAGGGAGAAATACAAAGCAAAGAAAAACTCCCAGAAGGTAAAGAAAGAATACATCACTTAATTTTGTGAAGATGACAATACCAGGATTCTGAGTCATAACTGATTTATAAATGCATGCTTATATAAATTATATATTGAGTTGAGATGGTACAAATCTGCTTTGCTCAATACAGTACCACCCAAAAACTCACCTGTGGAGTTTGAGCACTTGAAATGTAAAATAAATGAGCTACAGCTAAATACACAACTCATTTCAAAGATTTAGTATAATAAAAAGAATGTAAGATATCTCAGTAATTTTTTACATGAATTACATGTTTAAATTATAATATTTGGGATATGTTAGGTTAAATAAAATATATTGTTAAAATTAATTTCACCTATTTACTTTTATTTTTTAATGTGGCTACTAAATAATTTATAATTTCCTGCGTGGCTTACATTGTATTTCTATTGTATAATGCTGGTCCGATTTGTGCTGTGATAACAGATAAACTCTGAATTCTCAGTAGTAAATAATACAAGAATGATCAATTTCTTATTCATGTTCTATATCTAAAAATGGTACAAAATGATACATCAACAAAACCAGCGAGGAACTCTACAAGTCTCTAAGGGACCCAGGATGTTGGAGGGACTGTCATTTTGATCAGAGAGATGAAAATAAAATTTTCTCTGTCGCCCCAGAAGGCACAGAGAATTCTGGGGGATCTCGCTGGAGCATAAAATGTGCTAGATCAGAGGGAAACACATCACTGTACTCATAGCCCATTGTCAGAACTTGTCACAAGACTCCACATGCAAAGGGGTTCAGAAAAATGTCACCGTCCCATGCACCAGAAGACGAGTCAGTGTGGATATGAGTTCACACCCTGACTGTCTACTGCAATACAATATATAAATTTCCAATCTCCTTCATTTCAGTCTACAATACAACATGAAGGTGGCAAGATGGCACCAGACAATATTATCTGACATTTACATCTTGACAAGGACCACTTAAGAGATGCATTGTCAGGTAAGGGGGAAAAAACCTGAGATTGAGGAATTGGGCACAGACTAATACATTAGAAGTCAGAAAACAAACTTGCCTGGCTGTCCAATTTTTCCTAACAGCTTTGATATATATCTCAGGTGAATAAAATGAGATTAAATGTCACTTAATGAAGGCCAGA
>PVKZ01002101.1:241152-264427 GCA_004027375.1 Macroglossus sobrinus
ATATATATATATATATATATATATATATATATATATATATATATATATATATATATATATATTGGAAAATCATCATTATTTGGTAAATAAGAGATTCAAACAAGGAGTGCCGGCTAATGTCAAGAATTATTTCTCAGATAAGGAGACTTGAGGAACCCCACATTTTGTAGGAATAATTTGGCCATGGAGATCATGATGCATGAGTCTACTTGGCCAAGACCAGCTACCTACTGGTGTAGACCTATAACATTGCCCATGACCTGGTACTCCTCTCATTCTGTGACTAAACCACTGATTTTCCATGGCTTTCTCCAAAGAGAGTGAACACAAGTAATGAGATTGCAGGTGGCTGAATTGCATTTACACCAATCCACACTGCCTCTCTGAGATAACCTCCAGAAAGCCTTAATTACAGGTTTGGATGTTCCCACATCCTTTCAGCTTATATGCATTCAGAGTATTGCGCCTCTTTGCACTGGTACAGATTTTTGCCAGTGTAATTCTCAGAGGGCTCTCATATTTATTAGTTCTCAGGAACACCTCTCTATGGCCCCTCCACAAAGAAAATGCTCCCCAATTTGAATGAAGGACAAAGGTTTATTTGCTATGGCAAATTATGTGCATTTAACTTAAGTTTTGATATTCAGACTAGAAAAAGAAAATTGAAAACTAGTCCTAATAATTCTAGATGATATGAAAGATCTAATCAAGCCAATGATCAGCCTTTTACTCAAAAATAATTATTAAAGATGGCTTTGCATTTCAAGTTTTTCCTTCAAATGTCAATTCATTTTTACTGAAAGGTATTAAGATTTTTATCTACATAGAACACATTTGTCAAGTGTTTCATCAGAAACATCTGTCACATAGACATCTATAAACATTTTTATAGAGAGAAATTTGCCACTATTCAGAAGTTTTCAACATGATGCTGAAGCCTGGTCAGCATAAATCCCCCATTGCATTGGCTCTGGGTAGATTTGGAATGACATATACACCAGGATAAATGGCATCAGTAGCATTCATGTTTATAGGTAAAACAACTGGTTTATTACAATGCATGGTTCCAAAAAAGATGGATATCCTCCCTAAAAAAGAAATACGCCCTTGGCTAAAGTGCAACTATACTTGACATTCCCTCTTTTAATATTTGTAGATTAGAGTGGAAGATACATTTAAGGTCTAGTCCCCGTCTCAACTTTTTGGGTGACGCATTGCCCTTTATAGGCCTTCCAACTTAAAAATGCAAATGATACCAAGACTGGTAGCAAGTCGAGACAAAAGTTTTCTAATGTCAATTAGTGTACACCTAGGACCAGGAATCCTATATGGTATGAGTTATTAGAAGTTTTACATGGCCCCGAGCCATCGATTTTTATCTTTGTTTCTCCTCACAAATAAACAAAGTGAGAAGAATCCTATGGACAATGGCTTAGCGTAGACTCTTCTCAAGGACAGAGCTCTGAAGACAGAATCCAGTTAGGAAATTAGGAGCTGTCCTAATCTCGTGCATGGCCAGGAACCAGGAGGAGCTGAGGAATACCTAGGCCAGTGGCATCAATTCCTTTAACTCTACTTCTGAATGGAGTTCATATCTACGTGAGAAGTCTTGTTTGGTTTTACAGGTTAACATCCAGAGGAAAACCTGTTTCCAGCAGAGCCTTATTTTCATACAATGCAAAGCATGGGTTGTAAATAAAAATAAAATTATCTGAATAAATTTGTTATAATAAAATTCATTTATTGTTTCATTTGCCCCAAATATACCTTAGAACATCTAATGATCATTTATTCATATAGCAGGTATTTATTGGATGCTTGCAATGATCATTTTAGTCCCTGATGGTAAAAAAGTAAACAAATCAATAAGATAGAGCTTTGCATTCAGAGATCTTCCATCTTAGAAGAAACACAGGTGACAAATACACAAAGGCACATGTAAGAACACAGATATCTATGCAAGAAAGATAATTCATACAGTGACAAGTTTACTAAAGAAAATAAAAGAGAAATGAGATTAAGAGTGCCTGGGGAAGGCGATCTAATTTTGATATGTTAGACCATTGAAAGCCCTGCTAAGGCAGTGACATTTGGATGACATTTTGCATGGAAGACAGCCAGGCAAAATCTGGGGGAAGAGAGTCTCAGGCAGAGAAAACATCAAGTAAGACATGTCAGAAGTGGAAACATGCTGGAGATTTTTAAGGAACAGAAAGAGTAATGATATGGAAAGCAGAGGTCAATATGCAAAGCTCCTCATAGGTCAAGGAGAGGAGTGAAGGTTTATTCTAATGCCATGTGCTGGGCCATGTGGATTGCACAGACACAGTCTCTGCTCTCCTGCATCTTTTAGTCTAGACTATGGGACACAAACACAAAACAAAGAGTCACAAAAACAAAAGTAGAACTACAGATTGAGGCATGCTACAGAGAAAGACTCCAGCTTAACCTGGAGCTTTATAACCAAAGAATCTGATTTCATTTGGGGGTAGGGAGGGCTTCTTGAAGGAAATAACTGTTAAACAGAAACCTGAATAGGAGCTATATAAGTATAACCAATTATATTAAATCTATTATTTTAAGGATGGATGGATGGATGGATGGATGGATGGATGGATGGATGGATGGATGGATAGATAGATAGATAGATAGATAGATAGATAGATAGATAGATAGATAGATAGATAGATAGATGCATAGATTATAGATTGATAGAAAGATAGATATAGACAGATAGGCAGATGACAAATTCATAGGATTCATTTACTTTAATTAAAATTAAAAACTGGTGACCCTAATGAGGCTTCTGATGAAAAGAATGACAAATTTTCCATCAGACAGAAGATATCCCATCATACATGAACATTTTATTATCTTGGCAATGACAGATTGATTCACTATACAGGACTTCATAATATTTAAAATTAGGAACATGGCATTACAGTTCACGAACTGATTACCATAATTACAGTTCATTTGATCTTGATTGCTTTTGTAGGGACTCCTGATTAAATCTGTCTGCCCTTGCAATTCCTAAAGCTTGGTTCTTGGAAAGCTAAAAATTTCTTGAGATAATAATTCAGTGTTTCCCTTTCAGCCCTTTCCCACTTCCCATTCCACATTGTGATGGCTGTTCTAATCATAAATATATATTTTTTTCAAAACTTAGAGTTGTAGTAGACGTTTATGGTTTGCAAAGATTTTCACTTACAGTATTTAGAGACTCAGAACAACTTGGGGAAGGCAAGCATTATTAGTTCTATTTACAGGTGAGGAAACTCAAGACCACCTAGGTGAAGGGAACTGTCCTAAGCTACGTAACCCTTTCATGTTATTTTCTCTTCATGTTGACAGAGAACTTTAAGAAGTTGGACCCACTGCAGGTGAAGAATCATCTATGCATTCTTCTTCACCAACAGGAAAATGCATGTGAGACTCATTTTGCTTCTTTACCAAAAGAGAGTGGAGAGGAAATAATGAAGCAGAAGGACAGAGGGTATGTTCTCATTGAAATGTGCAGACATTCTGACTACCCTTTAACTTTCTGAGCTCTTGGCCTACCCTTAGAACTGAGATTCTAATGGCCAAATACAGAGTTTGTATCTGCTTCCTGGGACATAGAGAGAGGCTGGAGAGGAGGAGGAATTTGTCCCTCTGCAGACATTAACCTCTGTAGATTTATGTGATTTAAGGCCCCTGCCCTTTGTAAAATAATTTGGCTATGATGGCTCAGTTGGGTGAGTTAGGGTAACAGAATTCTAAGAAACTAAGGCCACCAACATGTTGGATGGTGGCTGCTATTTTGGAAGACTTTGGCCATGGGAGGAGAAAGGCAGACTCATCTTTGGGGATATAAAGTTTTTAAGAAATGAAGGAGATGTTAGTTCCTTCTTCTGTTCCTACAAATTGCTTAGAGCAATGAAAACAACCTCCCAATAAAGAATACTTATCCCTCCTCCTTCACAATACAACACACAAAGAACTACCCTACCCTGCAGAGTGACATATCTCATTGAGATTTATGGGATAAAAGAGAGTTAGATTGTTCAAGTCCTTACAAAAATCCTTGGCACAGAGAGGAAAGATTCTGGAAGAAGGAAATAATGATGTAATGGTGATTATTTTCAATAGTCTCACCCTTAACATTCTGCGATTTCCTTTTCTTTCTTTCCTTTTTTAATTTAGAATCATAGCCACTTTGGTTATACAGTTCTCAACTTGCTCTGGTTATACCTTAGTCTTTAAAAAGGCACTGAAAAGCATTCAAATGAGACATGGTGAGTGAGAACTGAAAAGAGAGAATGAGTTATTCAAAGCTTAAGTGGGAAGCTAAGGCCATCTGTGTCACTGGAAACCCAGGCTGCAGTGCACTGGGGTGACATTGTGCTCAAAAAGTATGCCCACCCTCAGTGCTCCAAGCAGAGCAAATATCAGAGTGCACAGCCAGATGGGGCCATTCCCTCCAATTGTCCCTAAAGATATCTTAACCGAGCAAGCCGGCAGGCTGATGCAGGGGGCACTTCCCCTCCGGGGAGGGGGAAGCCCTTCTCATGCCCTTGATCAGCTGATCTTAATCATTCTGAATCAAACAAATCAGCAAGTCCATCACTTGGAGATTTAATTATCTTTTCTTTAATCAAATTCTATAATGAATGATTCCAAGAGGTTATTAATTTTTCATTTCAGAACGAGCACATGAAGGCCACCAAGTATGAAGCTCTATCTTTGAAAAATTGCATTCATGCCTTGGGTCTGTGCTGTGAATGGACCATATATTCTCCTGATGGACATGGTGAATCACATTGAATCTTACCGACAAGGGCTTAAGGTGAGGTGATACTAACATGCACCTAAACATCTGTTAACTATGGTACAGTGAGTCCTCACTTAACTTCCTCCATAAGTTCTCCAACTTTAAGCAAAATCATATATAATGAAACAAGATATCATGTTCTACCAAATTCTCCTTGTGAAAAGTATCAGGGCCCTCAAGTTGGGACCATTCCTTCTTCACAGCTGCAAGAAATAAGTAAAATGCTAGTGAATGTGGTTTGCTCTAAAAGGCCTCTGATATGCCGTGAAAGACAAATTAGGCTTCTGTATTACTGTTTACAATTTAATTATGAGCAGGATGCAATAAGCATTTATAGTATTCTGCAAATAGCTGTGATTGCTTCTTTATGAGCTGGTTCTGACAACAAGTTTGCATAAAACTCAGTTCCAAGGTTGTAATTTTTGAGTGTTCAATTCCTTTGGAGCTTCTGTGTGCAGGTCTCACCCATTATTTTTCAGTTCTGCTTTTGTAGAGCTGGCTTCTCTCCTAGGAGACAGGGACCAGATCATATTCTTCTTGGATATACAGAACCTATTGTGTGTGCCTATTTTTAATGGGATTTCTTGCTATTTTCAATCCTACCTAAGAACAGAGACATTTCTCAAAAGTTCTTGATCTTTGAAAAGAAATAACACTAATCAAGGACTCTCTGGCAATATAAAATTTTTTTCTTTTTCTTTTTTGTCATTTTATGGTTGGTGCTTCATAAATGCACATGAAATGAATAAAGCACACCTTAGGAGCAGCTCTGTGCTCTGTAGATCTAGTGTCACTATGGTGACAACTGTTTCCCACTTCTGCCTCTGTTTTTCTTTATCATATCAAGGTTTTATGTTTTTAACAGCACTTTATCATCTCTATTCCTTCTGTTTACAATCATTTAATTAGTATCTACTAGGTGCTTTAAATTATCTTACATATTTATTGTTATGTTCAGTTCTTTCTTGTCTTTCTTCCTTAATGTCTGAATTCCTTGAAAGTAGAGACCTGTCTGTCCTACTCACTGTGAGGTCTTTGCCACCTGAAAAACAGCAGGTGCTAAATATATGTGTACTGGATGGATAATGTGTAACTACACATTTACCACCTCAACAACTGAGATTTTGAGTTTTTTTTCCTTCATCCTAGTGCTTTCCTCTTTATTCAAACAACACCAGGGTAGTAACTGTTTGCTTTTAAAACAAACAAAAAAGATTGGGAGGGCTCTCGAATTAGCCATTTCTTGGTGGTGATTGATAGACTGACATTTTCACTTCTTCACCTTTCATTTCTACCCTGAATCACTCTTTGTTCTAATTCAGACTGCGCACTGACAGGTGCTTCTGTAGCAGATACTGGGACAGCCCCCAGTATTACACAACAAAGCCTATTTTCCCAGCAAAATCTGAGACCATCAGTAACACATCCATTCCCCACAGCCAAGATTATAATTTTTTTCTCAGTCAAATTTCACTTGCTTGGGATAAATCTTATAGGGTATTAAATCTGATTTTCTGATCCCTCCCAACAAAGCATTTAAAGAACTATCAAAGGGACACTGTCAGAGTCTCATATATTACAGTAAGCCCTTAGTAGCAGCCATGAATGCGTTGTATGATGGGGAATGTTGTCTAAAGATAAAAAACAGAAAGGTGAGCAGGAGGAATCAGCTCAATCCGTTTAATTTCACACATGTACAGCCACTGATGTGTCTGCAATGAGATTAGACAATGCCCTTATTGGCAAACTTATTACAACTTTTCTCGAATAACAAACCTCTAATTAGTTTATACTATGGCTTTGGTGCAAGCAGAAGGGAAGAACAAATAGTAGTTGATCCCCAAGGAGCCCTCTTGTTTAAAAAAGCTTCCCCATTAAGAAGGCAAATATCAGATAGAAGTGTGTGCAGAGAAGGATTTACATTTCTTTTGTTTTAAGATAGTTGGAAGTGTGAATAAACAGAACAGACGGAAAGCTGTGGTCAGACCCTTTCTCTTTTATGCCTTCAGAGCTAAAAGGAAACCCCTGAATTTGTTATGGGCTCTCTGTTAAAGCATGTTTCCTGCACAATGCTAACTTCTGCCTGAGCTCTTTGAACATTTGTCTGAAACGAGCAAGCCCCACTTAGGACAGAAATCACTATTAAAAATAGCCCTGTTGGCTACCACCTGTGATTCTGATGATATGTCAAAGCCAAGACGCAGAGAGACCAAAGTCAGAAACACCTTGGGATAAGCAGAAGAACAAAAACAAAAGAGAAAGGGAGAGCTCACAGCTGGTGAATCTATCAGATTGCTGGGGATGGACGTCTTTTCACAAGTTTTGGTATGTAGGAGATGCTTTGGGAAGGAAAGGCAGGACCTACTGTGCACAGTAAAGATGCAACCCAAATGCAGTTCTGAGAACTCCATTCAAGTAGAGGATGATTGGATGGGACCGGAGGTGGCAGGGGGACAAGGAAAGGACAGGGTTAAGGCTGAGAACACTTTAGTCTTACCAGAGGGAGTAGGTATACATGAGAGAGTTCGCATGGATCCTGCCCTATGCATTTCTGTAGAGGTAGTGTGAAATCTGTGTTTTTCTTTGACATAATGGAAGAAAAAGCAGGTGCTGAAAAGCATAGTTGTTTTAGGTGTTTTAACACTGGAATGCCTGAATATGGTGCATTTGCTAATTTAATCCTCTCTATCTGTTGCATACCCCCTTGTGAAGTCAAAGGGAATTGTCATAGGTACAGCAAGAAAACAGGCCAAAAAGTCCTTCCATGTGTGACATGCCTGCCTTTACCGATGCCTGAAGCTTATGCTGGCTGAGATCACCTCTGTGTCTACAGGGAGAGGTGCTAAGAATTCTGAATGCTGCATTATCTTCCTATATAACTGTGTTGCCTCATAACAGAAAGAGGGCTTGGGCCATAATTTACAGTCATTCTTACAGATCTTTTAACTCTTTCCAATCTCCAAGGAGCTTGCTTTCCATTAACATTTCCAGAAATAGCTTACTCTACGTTGTTAAAGTGCTTCCAGTGATAGTTTCCAAATTATTCCTAAGCTAATTATTAAAAAATGATTACTCAAAAAGCTTTCCCCACTTTAAATTGCACTGTTAAGTGCCTTGCAGTAAATATGAAGATAGAGCTATAGCCATTGGAAGAATCTCTGCTTGTGATACAGCCAATTCCATTAAGTCAATCTCTAGTGTACTCTAAAACATGTTTTCATTACGAGTTACGGCACTAAATACAGTGGGAAAAGATATGCAAATCAGCAATATTAACTATGCCAGTTAAGATGAGCCAAACTAAACTAATGAAAGGGATATAGCCACTATAAAGCTATGTGTTGCTTTTTGCAAAGGTTAATTAGACCGCCTAATTATCGCAGACCGAGAACCGAGAGCATATTATTCTCTTGGAAAAGAAAGCATAATTAGACAGGCTTCCCCCACAAGTAAAAACAAGTAAATAGGAAAACTCCAATCCAAAGTGGTTTGCTTCTATCGAAATCCAAAGGGTGTCTCAACGCTTATGTAAATAAGAGTGAACACATGTGCACACACATCACACAGGCACATCGTACACGCACACCACAATAGTTGCTAAATGTGCCATCTTACAAGTTTACAAGGTATAGGGGAGTGCTGCCTGCAAATACACGTTTATAACTTATAATCCGTATAACTTATGCTTCTCAAGAAGATGAAAAGAAAAGAACTCGCCAAGGAAGATGTGTGTATGGGACATTTCTTGCTTTGGGCTGCCAACCAACAATCCCCCTTTTTGTTGCTAACAGAATCCCAATTGTACCTACATTGCAGTTCGACCTCTCCTTCTGCCCAGTCCTACTTCCCTCACTCCCTTACAGGTAATGTCCCTGAGAAAACTCGCCAATAAACCACCTACACACAATGTCCACTTCAGAGTCTCAGGTAAGATTTCCTTTCTCAGGGAAGCCAGTGCATGGCATCAGTGCCAGGATGGGCCCTAGTAAGCAGAAACTAACATGAGATTTTGGAGTTATATCATTTGCCTGCTATAAATCTATCCCATTCAATAAGCTGTCATGTAGTTCCTACCACCCCACCCCCAACAGTCCTTGGCTCCCTAACACAATTACAAGGAATAGACAAATACTGACATGAATCTTATGCCCAAGCTTCTCTACTATCAGCCTGTAATATAGAGAGCTTCATGGCTCCTGTCCCTGCCAGCTGGGGGCCTGAAGGATAAGCCCCTTGATTAAAGATTGCTGCTCTCATCATCGCAAATGCGACATTGGCTTTGGATCCTGAGATGTTTGAAAAATGCAAATGTTAACAAGGCTCCGCAAGCCTAGAAAAGGATCGAAGGGGACACTATAGCTACCCCCAGGGTTCCATAGCCACCCCTAAAGAGGAGAAGACCTAGGTGTTCACCTCTCCCAGCCAGGAGGCAATAGCAAAACCAAGGGTCAGTAAAGCGTCATTCCCAGCATCCTCATGATCTCTCCATGGCCCAGTGTTAACAATTTTCCAAGATATGCTGCTCCCTCTCCTTTCCACAGCACAGTGCCATTTTTAGTCTGGGAGAATTTTCTCCTTTATGTGGAGCAGCTCGCCCTCTGCTTCCTCTTCCTTTACATGCTAGCTCCCTGGGCCTAATTACTTTCCTCCATAAATGAAGAAAGACATCAAAAATGGAAAAAATGAAATGGCCATTTCCACTACCAGAGGTCAGAAGCTGCTCAAGCCAAACAAGACTAGGGCATTTGATGCCCCAAAAAAGCAATTTACTTCTCACCGCATTTTATCAGAGAGTCAAGTGGAGTTTTCCATTAAAACAAGTCGCCTCTTACACTTTCCCTCATGGAGTCAATCCCCTCGGTGACAAAAGGGAACAATGCCCTCCTACTGGTATGAAGTGGACACAGCCTTGCTCTGTACCTATGGTTACTGACATTAGCCCACATTAGAATCTCTTGGAAAGCTTCTTAAAACATAAATCCTGGCCCCTACCCCTGAGTTTCTGATTCAGTCATTTGGGGAGGGGACTAAAGATTTGCATTTCTAACAAACTCCCAGGTGATGATGACCTTGCTGGCCCAGAACCCCCACTATGTGGACCACTGTTTGTACATACTAAGTCTCTACTGTAGGTATAGGGACAGCAGGTAAGCCCAACCACATGGCTTATTTTTGAATCTGCTTGGGATGAAGATTTACATTTAAATAGACCATAGAGGCAAAATCTACATGAAGAGGAACGGATGTTGGGGGAAATTCTGACCCTATGATATTGGCTTTCTCATCTCATCCCTGATCCACATGAAACCAATGAACTGATTTTGAGGCAGAGAGGGGTGTTGGTGGCAAAGAAAACCTTTAATTATCACATCTGCAACAAGATATTGTTGCCTGAATATTGTTCGGTTCAATAATCTTATCAGACAGTCACTGAAAGTCCAGCCAGTGAAAGGCTTGTAATTGTTTTTATTCACCCTGAAAACTAAATGCTGGTTCAGATGAGAATTCAATTGATTTGCAAACAGTGTTTACTCCTTCCTTGTTATCACACAGACAGCCAATTAATGACATTAAAGATTAATTAACAGGGAAGCTTTGCACTACCTGCCAAAGAGATGATTAAACTTGAGGTTTCATGTTTCTTCCCAGAGAGAAAAATAACCCTCAGAAATTAAAGGTTCGGTGGCAGCTTTTGTCCTGGGTGCTGAGTCAGGATAGGAAAGGTTTCTTAGAAAGCCAACTAGGGAGAGCAAACGCAGCCCAGTCTTAGCTCCCCAGTGGCACCAGTCAATGTGAACCATTCTGTGAGGCAGCAGACAGCTCCACCTGCCCAGTTCAGCGGGCGTCATCACCCAGACCCTCGAAGCCTCTTCCCTGCACCTGCCCAGCTCTCATAGTCACATCCCCTTTAACTGGAACATTCTTTTAACCTAAACCATCTCTTCTCAGATGACTAGGCTGAACTGTTTATTATTCTTTCAAAGATATCGGTATCAAAAGTAAGGCACATTCATTCTAAAAATGCAAATTAAACAGAAAGTTTTACCAGGGTTGGGTAAAGGACATGATCTCACCAGAAAACCCTAGACCACTGCTGGTAGCTCACTCCGAAAAGCATCTCAGTTCTGTTTGTGCTTTCATTTACATTCTATCCCATTAAAATATTCTCAACATCCTTGAGAAATGGCCTTAGTTATTCTACAGGTAAGGATACTGAGCCAACGGTGTCAAAGTTCCCCCAATAAAGCCAACATATTTATTGAATGACTATGGACTTCTGGCATTTACAGTACTTGAGTAAGGGGTTTGGCTATATAGCACAGAGCAGCTAATGATGAAAATCTTATATTGAGAGAAAAAGTAAAAAGCTATAACTTCTAAATGTAGGATGAGCAGCTAACCAATTAAACAATACTCAGTTAAATAAAGACTATATCTCATGGATCAGTTATATGACTTTGCAATCCAGGATACTTTTGAGAGTGACAGGAGACAAATAAGAACATGTAGTGATACCATGATTAGCAAAGTGCTTCAAAAACAAATCTCCATGATCACCAATGTTTTGGGTTTTGGTATTCTAAGTACTGCAATTCTGGGTGCCTTAGAGACACATAATGCTATAGTAGAAATATGTAATATATTTGGCCAAGAAGCGTTTCTTATATGTTCTTGCCCAGAAAAAAATGTTCAATGAAAAACTGTTTTAAAAATTATTGGAAGAGCTATATA
This sequence comes from Macroglossus sobrinus, assembly GCA_004027375.1. Classification (NCBI taxonomy): domain Eukaryota; kingdom Metazoa; phylum Chordata; class Mammalia; order Chiroptera; family Pteropodidae; genus Macroglossus; species Macroglossus sobrinus. Next base: position 252,698 of record PVKZ01002101.1, read on the forward strand.
ATCATAAAGGAAGGAGAGAATAATGTCAGGTGAAGCACTGAAGAAAATTTTATGGAGAATGTGACATTTAAGTTCACTAGTAGACAATCTATAGAAAGATAAAGAAAATAAACATTTTGAGGTGAAGAGAATTGCTTGAACCAATAATAAACCAAAGCAAGATCATAGAGGTAGCAAGTGTCATGTTATTCCAGGAAACAGTGAGTAGTTCTGACTTTAATGGCAATTTTTATATTATTTTAATTTTTTCCTTCCTAAAGAATAAATGAATGCAGACTCCACAGTGAGTTTAATAACATACAATGTTATCCTATTTAGCATCAACAATTTCCCCAAGAATTTAAATATTTATGAAGTTGCAATTAATTTCAGATAAAAGATAAAGTTTGCTTTAAGTAATATTCAAGATAAGAATTACAATGGTGATTTAAAAGGCCATTGGTTGCAATACTTGATAACATTTGATATAACTGTCACAAAGACTACTGAGCCAGCAGAAGACACTGCAAATAAGTAAAAGCCTAGAACTGGAAATAACTCAGAACTGATAGCTATGGTCCTGGGAGCAAATTAAAGAGTAAATGTGCCCATTCAAATCAACAGATAACAGTGTCCTTCTTGGGCAGTTAAATGTTAAAAAAGTTGCTATATTTAATTCTTCACTGGCGGGTCATGATGAGATAAGCAGCCTGCACTTCCATGCCCCTGAGATTGCCTAATGCTAAGGAAGCATCCCCAAGTTGCTGACCTCACAGGAGTAAAAGAGAACTTAGAAGAATCTTGAAACATTCACTCAATATATATTGAATGAATGCAAAAAATAGTAAATCTAATTCAATGCTAAGGGAGTTCCCAGAAACCAGCTTAACTGTATATGGTCACTTTATATATGGTATAAAGGAGACATTGCAGTGCTGTGGAAATAGGGTGATGCTGCATTAATTGATACCCATGTGGGACAAAGGAAAACTTGATCACCATCTGGCTAAGATAGGAGCCAGATGTTGCAGTGAGATTTTTTTTGTTTTCTTTCACAATGGGGAGAAGGTGAAAAAATGGTTTCTTACCATCTTTTACATCTAAAATGGGGATCACACTCGTGAACTTAGTACCAGCAATGAATCAAAGAAGTGGGTGGCCCTTTCAAAGGCAAGATAAATAGGGATACCATAATATTAAAAGTCCACTCTCTTAGCCTTTGACATTCTCCAAGTGAGATAAATTTGTTTTCAGATCAACAGTTAAGTTTCATTAAGGCATTCTCACCTAGATAATTAGATGATTAGAATGCAAGTGGTGAACTTGGCAGAAAAAACCGTATTTTATCACCTTGGAGGACTTTTCATCACACAAAATTCTCTCTATAACACACTTGTCAAGTGACCATGATGTTGTTGAACAAAATTTGTTTTATGGAAGTTCTCTATTAAATTAAGTCAAAATATCCCTTCCTGTAATTTTTGTCTTCATTCTGAATTTTGCCTTTGGGGCAAACATATTACAAGTAAAATCCCTCTTTACTCTGACAGTTCTTTAAAGATTTAAAAACCACAAGCATATTACCCACCCCCGGGCTTTTCTTGTCACATTTAATTTTGTAGTCAGTATTTTTTTCCCAAAGACCAGTTAAGTGATAAAGCCTAACATTTACTTTTGGATTATAAAAATCAATATATATTTTCTGTCAAAATAATTTTAAAATCCAGATAAATATGAAGATAATAAAAATAATTAATTTCATTACATTAAAAAAGTGCTAATATTTGTTGTATATTTCTTTCAACTATTTTCTATGCATATTTAGAAGTGTACGTTACATATATTTTAAATTAGTACATAATATAAATACTGTTTCAAAGTTTAAAAGTTCACTTAATACATAATGGACTTTTCTTTTCTTATTGAAAGAACATTTTTTTCTTATAGACATTCAGTTCTGGAAAAAAATGGCATAGACTCACTTGTCCCTGTTCTAAGTTTAACCAAATACCCTAAAAATTATTCAACAGACAATGATAAAAGAATTTTGAAAGGTGCAAAGAAGGCAGACTATCTATAAATCTTAAGACTTGAAGAATAAAAATGCAGTGAGTTTCATTGGTTTTCGTCTGATGTCCCATATATTCCAGACTGGGCTCTGCAGAGACTAGCAGCCCAGAACTACTAAGACGAAGACAAAAAAGACAAAAAAATAAAAATAAAAAATAGCAAGGCTATGTCTTCCGGCTAAAGGATTGGACAAAGAAGACCACTTCCCTCTCTTTCCACAACCAGCAAGTGGTTCGATCTGCCTGCGGCTGAGCAGCAATCCCAGGCCAGCCTCATCCCCCTCCTCAGCCAGGGCACCAATCTGCTGACAGCAGCACTAGCAACGAAGCTTATGTCACTTATCTCCAGCCAGTTACGTAAGGATGCTCAGTTCCACTGGCTTCTGCCTCCCTGCAACACCCTCCAACAATATATACACACAGAAGGTGGCCCAGTGATACCAGGTAACTAGCAGGGGCTGCACTGAGGCCGCACCAGCACCAGGGGCAAAAATAAATAAATAAATAAAATAAAAAGTATTATAAGGGCTCTTAACGCTAAAGTGTTGTTGCGAACAAATCTCACAAAAGTAGGACAGAATTTATACTATAAACCTAAACAAGTCTATTGCTTGCTAAAATGGAAGATTTAAATAGAATCAAGGATCTTCTAACATAATGACCAAAGTGTCCAAATAAAATAAAATGTAAGTTGTGCAAGGAACCAAGAAAGCCACAATTTTAATTTAAAAAGATAATCAATTGATGTCAATATTGAGATAAATCAGGTGTTAGAATAATCTGCTAAGCATTTTAAAGCAGACATCAAATATGTTTCAACAGTTAATTACAAATTATCTTGAAAAATAAAAGAAAACAACTGCCAATCTCAGCAAAGAAATCGAAATTATGAAAAGAAAGCAGATGTAAATAATGGAACTACAAAAATAAAATAACCAAAGTGTAAACATGGCTGGGTAGATTCAATAGTAGAGTGATGATAACAGGATAGAATTAGTGAACTTGAAAATAGATCAACAGGATTTACTAAATCTAAACTGAAAAAAATAGACTGAAAAAAAAAATGAACAGAGCCTCAGTGATCTGTGGGACAATAACAAAATATCTAATATTTGTATCATTGCCATTCCAGAAGGAGAAAGAGTTTGGGATTGAAAAATATTTTTAAAAAGAAAGAATGGCCAAAAATGTTTTAAAATAGGCGAAGGCATAAAATTTACAAATTCAATAAGTTAGATGAATTTCAAATAGGATAAACCTAAAGAAATGTACATGAAGACACAACAGAATAAAGCTGCAGCAAGGAGAGAAGGGGGACAGAGACCAGAGCTTAAGGAGCCAGGTCTGGGAGAACCGAGGGGATGCTCTCAGCCTCCACATTTTTTGTCTCTCCTCTTTATTAAAAATACTTTGCTCTGGTGGGAATGCTGGTGGATCTTTATCACAGCATTTACAACATGAGCTTGAGTAAGTCACTTAATCTCCACGAGACTGTTTCTGCACTGTAAATGGAGAATACAAAAGCATTCCACAAAAAAGTATGAAAATCACATGAGAAATTATAAACCAAAGCTCCCAGTATACAGCAGTAAACAAGCTTTGCCCACTTTCTCTCCCATTGTGTTCTCTTCCTCTAGCTCGTCTGCTCTCAGAGGCTGATACTTAATCTTGGGCCACGTGTCAAACCCAGTCTTCACCAGTGATCATGATAAACACACAGAACCTTGCTAAATGCTCAGATAATTATTATATATATTATGCTCCTTTAATTTCCTTTTGAAATAATTGAAAGTATGTGTTTAAAACATGCCAACCTTCCCTTTTATAAAATAGTATCTAAAATGTGTTAAGCTCTTAGAGGGTGCCAAGATCTGTAGAGTATATATGATTATAAAAGGTAAGAACATACATGTTCCATTCCAGGTGTCTTTGTCAGGCAGTAATTTCCCCCATTTCTTTTCACACGACCCCTTTGTTCATTACTGAGGTTTGCATTTTTTACACTAAGTCCTTGGGATCTCTCCTCCACCTAGTCCTGCACTATTCAAGATGTCTGGCAGAAAGATTTCCAAGGGTAGGTGCACATAATTAGGATCAGGTGGGTTGTCCTCTTTCCTCGCTCCTTTTCCATCTGTTTAGGTCCTCGCTTGTCATCTATCATGCCAGCTAATTGATTCCAGATCAAGGTAGTTTTCTCTTGTATCTCCCCAAACATAAGCAGAAACTGAGAAACTAGCCATTTTATATTGTGACCACTGTACCCTTTTGGATAAATCAACTGCAATTAAAAGCGGGACTTTTATAGAATGACAATGGGGAACTTGGGACCAGAAGAGCACATGACGAGAAATATTAGCACATATGCAGCAGACCAGTTGGAGAATATTGCCTAGCAGCACTCAGCTAAGTTGAAGGGCATTGATGAAGGGATGCTAGCTGGCCAGATTTTTCCTGGAATTCATAAAAATTCAAAATGGCATTTTCTGCACAAGCAGACAAATCCACAAGTCAGAGCAGAAGACAGACTTGCTAGTGTGGTGCTTTCTGTCTGCGGAGTTAACGCTCTCAACTGTGCGACGTGGGCTTGCTGTGATGAAAGATGCCAAAGGCACAAAGCATCTGGAAGAGGAGGTTGAGCCGGGAGAGCTTCCCAAAGCCCCTACCCCACTTTTCTCCACATTAAATATGGAACTCAGACCTATGCTACTGATGTGACACGTTTTCAGAGAATGACATAAAGCAACAAATGTAAGAATATTTTTAAAAGATAAGTGATTCCATAAATTATATAAACGTCTAATCACTATGCTGTACTACCGAAAATTATATAAAATATTTAATGTCAAAAATAAAAATTAAAAAGATAAAAAGTGACTATAGAACTCTAGGGTATTTTTTTATTATACAAGCTGACTTAAATTATATACTAATTATTAAACTATTATTCAGTCATTAGTTCTTACTAAATTTGGAAATGTCAACATCAAGTAGCACTTATTTAAACATTGCCTTTTTGCATTTATTCATTTTTAAGCTAAAATCAAGTTGAATAGACCCAGTTTCTTCTCTTGAGGATAATACAGTCTAAACTGAATCCAATAGTGTATATGAACATATAATTAAGACCAATAACTGTGCAAATAGCTGTGTTTACATAAGTAATAAAGTATTTGCAAATTTGTTTCCATTTAACAGTACATTCTAAACTAAAGCAAACTGCCAGATACCTTCTCCCTACCCACCTACTTCACGCCTATCAACTCCTCAGCTCAAATCTTAGATGAGAAAATGTCATCTAGGTGGGTGATGAGCAACTTAGCTTTAATATTATGCTGCCATATTATGCTGACATTTTTTAAAGCACCTGTAATTAATGTGTCTAAGTAGAGTCTGAAGATAGGCAAAAGAGAACAAATTTACATTTCCACTGATGTTTCATTGGCCGAAATCAGCCAGTAAATTATGGATCGTCATTGTTCTATTACGGCCCTGCACACTGGTGAGCAAGTGCCATGTTGCCTCCAAACTGTTGTCCAATTGCCCATTTTCTGCCTTCTGCACTACTCAGAATTGGATATGGCTGGTCTCACAATTGAAGGGTAGTCGTTTCTAGAGACCCGTCAAAAGCTATTGCCAAAGATTAAGAAGGGTTTCACGTGCAGACAGAGACCAGTGGTTCAGATGGGTTATGAAGCATTTCTTGCTCTGCATCACCTACCAGTGTTATCTTTAAAAATATCATCATGACATCTTTTGTCTTAATATTCTTTGCTCATTTTCAGAAAGGATTCAGGGTATGCAGTACAGCATGCAAAGCTCTTCTTGACTTGGATCCTACTGCATCACCTACCTCAGCTCTCCCTACTCTCTTATGCACACCCTAAGCTGTGGCCCTATTAAATCAAACATATTATTATTACCTGAATTCTCTTCTATCCAATTAGAGAAGGAAAGGGAAAGAAAAAGGCAAACTTGAAATTTCAGAGGACAGTTTTGTAAATAAAAACTTAAATGGTGTTATTGTCCGGGTTCTGATGCCCCGCTTTCCTCTAATCTCAGCTCTGCCAGTGATACCCTCTCTGGCTTCTTCACAAGTACTTATTGCAAGAATCTATATTTTTTCTGTCCAGAGACCTCACAGGTCAGCAAAATTGGAGCCTTAATGATTTTCTTATAAGCTTTCCCACACTCTTTGCCTTGGCTTAAACCTCAATGTAGTATCATTTATCATAAGTTAACTATTTGACCTTCAAATTTAAACCAGGACCTGGCAATGCAACCAACTACAATGGTGAGGAGAGCTGAGAACCTTGCTTTTCCCTTAAAAGGGCTCAGTTCCAATGGTACTTAAGTTTCTTTCTAAGCAGACTCAGAAATTGGTTTTAATTTTATTGGCATTAGATACCTTCTCCAGAACAATGAATAGACTGGCTAAATTCCTGTCACTGTGTTGTGTTCACTTAACAGTTCTGCATTTTAAAAAGGAGAAGGCTTACCCATTTCCCAGATGTCTGATCAGGAAAACTCCAGATACAAGGTTTGATCCCAGAATTACCACAACCTTCATAATGGGTACTTCCTGGGAAAGGACTGAGGCATGCATGAGGTGGCCTGAAAGTGCTGGATCCCGATCTACATCCCGTCACCCCATCACAGTGGGGAGAAGCGTGGCCAGACTGCAGGGGGACTGGCGGGGGCCATCCTAGCTGAGGATGGATCCAGTGAAGACCCAGGTGCCAGAACAGAAGCAACTTTTTACTGAGCAGCATGGACGTCTCTGACAGGGCTGGAAATTCTGATGCTTGGGTATAACTGTTTCAAATCTCAGTCACGGGTTCTAACTTCAAGAGCTTCAGGATCACCTTTGTGCTGGCAGCTCACAGTGGAGGATGTTTGCTAACGGCCCTTCCCACTGATGGCCTCATTCTTTCCTGTGAGCATCCTGATTGGCTGAGGACAGAAACAAAATCATAGTAATTCCTTCAAGGATTTTGTGGAAATCATCCAATCAGCTACTATCTGTTGAGTATCTAGCAGACTACCTGAGCCAGGGTAACTATGTAGCTGTTAGTTCTCTCCTTGCAAAGATATCGTTATACATCTTCTGCTGTTATAATGTAAGATAGAGTCACAGTGATTATATTCCTGAAAGGTCTCCAAAGATAAAATTAATACATAACAAATGCCAAAAAAAGCCTCATTTTAGTCATTTTATTTTAACTCTGTTTATACTTGACTTAAAAAAAATAGCTTTTATATATCTACTTTCAATGGCGCTAAATATGTATAACCTACATGTCAGTGAATACCTTTTTTTTCCTTTCCATCCTATCGCAAATTTACCAAGACATTTACGTACCCAGGGCAAATTCAGTTAAAAAATAGAAGTCACAATTAAACTGAATGAAGATAAAAGGAAACAACGTGGTAATGAAAACCTAATTTACATACTGTTCTGTTTGGCATTCAGAGGAAGAGAAGAACAATGGGTATAATAGAAAGATTATACCAAGCATTGAATTTCACATGGATCATTTGATATTCTACCTGTGCTGTGAGCAAGTCATGTTGCATTAGATCAAATTCTGATTTCATTCCATTGCCAAATATCCTATTGTCGCAGGCTTGCCTTTTGCCTCTTCGTTACAGGGATGGAATTGCAGGACGAACCCCTGAGAGCTTGCTGTTTAACGGCCCATGTGTGCATATTTCACAATCTGCCATTGTCACAAGAAGCTCTGGTTAATAAGCAGATAATGGGATATGCAAATTTCATGTGCCTGATGGGGAAGGAAAAGCTTGCCTTCTTACCTTTATATAAATACTAGCCAACTTCTTTGTGACCACGGGGGCATCCCCGCCTGAGCGATTTATGGAACATTCTGTCCAGGCAGGGAGAAATGCCCTTTTGTCTTGGGAAATATAGGTCATGGATAGTTTTCTTGCAATTACAGAAGTTGGAGTATGGGCAGCTAAAAAAGTGTGGAGGACAGGAGAATATTTTTTTAAGGGCACATTAAACTATAAAATAAAATAAGCCCCACACTGCAAAATGTTTTTGAACAGCCCCAGCTTCACATAAAATATGAAGCCCAATTCTGAATAAATCTCAGGGATGCTCACAAGAGGTCAAATTGATCATGAAACTCACCAGAGGCTGAAACTATAGTGATTCAGCCCCAAAGAGAGAAAGTGCTTTAGAGGTGCTTTAAATATCGAGAGTTGCTCAGGTTTCTGTATCAGCCCTCTCTGAGGCAATGCCCCACTGAACCTGCATCACAATGAACCGGCCCATCTGCTCTCTGGTCTGAAGCAAAAGAAAGAGTGTGGGGCTTGTAGAAAAGAGATGTGGGTTTGATGGGCAACGTAAGGCACGTCTCCCGTCTCAGTTTCCTTTTCTATACGTGGAGATGATAACTGTACAGCCTTTTTATAGCATCATTGTAAGTTTTTCTCTGCCCATATTAACCCCCTCTCCACCCTTCTCCAGCTTCATCGCTGCCCTGGGGACCCACCTAGATAGATTTCTCTGGCCTGTCCCTCTGGCTTCAGGATGGGTTTGGCAATGAGGAGCAGAAGCAGGAAAACAGAAGGAGAATGGGTGTGGCGAGGTCACCCCGTGCTAGTCCTGTGCTTTGACCTGAGGTGGTGGCACCTACCAGGTCACCATCTCCACCTGCCTTCTGTTTGTGGGTTCCAGTAACTGTCCCCTACTTTTTAACTAGCCCGGGCCCTCTGTGGTTTTGCTATACCCTGCTCACACCATCTTAAGAGGTCTTTTATAAAACATTACTGAGATTATTCTAATTTGAATGTACTGTCTATTTCCTGCTGGGCACATCAATAATGCACACTCTAAAAATATTTTATGAACTAATACATATAAGAGTTTTGATTTAAAATAATAGAAACTATTCCAAAGCCGACTGTCAAATTCTCCATTTATTATTCTTCATTTATAATCCCTTTGTTACAGTTAAATAAAGTAGCCATGACACTCCTGCAGACCAAAAACAATGTTCATGTAGGGGAACAATCAGATGAATCAGTTCCACTTCCAGTTCCTCTTTAGCAGTCAAGATGCTAAAGCCTGCATCACCAAGCAAACAAGGCACATACATCTATCTGCCTGTAGTTTCCCTGTTAACAAACATTACCATGAAATACCCCTCTAAGGTCTGACCTGTCTCTGGTATGTGATTAGCATCCCATGCACAGGCATAACATATCCTTGAGCCAACTGCAGCCATAATGACAACTGAGACAGAACGTTGTATCTGTATTTATTTTCTAAGGGTCTCTTCTCTGGCTACAGGAGCAGAGAGCTGCCTCTTGCCTGAATCTCAAGTTATCAAACCCAAGAAATTGTCCCACTTGGCTTGAGACCTCTGAGGCCATGGAAAATGAAACCCAGTCATTATAATTCCACCACAGACAAGACGTGGCATTTTTCAGTAGTTGCTGTTGATGGGCTAATTCAGAACTTGACTTTCACATGTAGATAATTTGAGAATGGAAACATCACTGTTATACAGAGACAGCCCGTTTTTAATGAGGCAGTGGTGGAGCCTGACCTGAATTTGCAGTAAAGATTCCTGAGTTAGAGGCCTCAGCATTCCTTCTGATTATCTGTCACTTTAGGCCAAATTTAATTTAACTCCATTCACTTTCATCAGCTTCTTAGCACATATGCTGAGCCCAGGGTGCTAAGTGTGGGTGTTAGAGATGAACAAGCTGCAGCTCTTAGCCCCTTGGGAGATCAGAGTTTGGTGGGGGTTGAGGTGGGGGCCACATAATTAACAGATAAGGTAGGTGGTGCTTACTGCCATAGAACTATGCTGCTGAAAAGGAGTCCTCAGAAACAGCATCACCTGGGAGCCTGTGAGACATGCAGAATCTCCAGCCCAGTAGTAATAAGAATAATAATGGGGATGGGAGGAGGAAGAAACAAACACATATACACTGAAAAAGAATGTGTTAAAATTTCAACAACCAGGGAATGCTGATAAAGGATAATCATGAATTCTTAGCATTATTCTTGCAATTTTTCTATAAGTACTTTATTTAAAAGTACAAAGAAATATTTTGAAACATATACCCCTTTGCATTGAACACCCTTCACTACACCCTCACTCTCTTACTCTGCTGACTCACATTCGATAAGATTCTTCAGTTTTGATCTTTGTTGATCTGCCTCCAACACCACTGACTCCATGCTCAGCAGTTGAGGATGAGGACCTCTGTCAGGCACCAAGCAATTGGGGAGCAGCCTCCATTTGATGAGTAAAGTTCCCAATAAGACAAAGGAACATGAGTCTTAATTCATGACCACATTTGGAAAACTCCCCAGCTTCCTGAAACCTGATTCTTGGTGATACTCTTCAAGTGAATTTCTTCAATCATATGCTAACATTAGCTGGAAGGTCCTAGAGTGAACACTTGTCACAGAAGATGAGAAGAAATGCAGATATTAGCCTGGGTTTTCTAGATACGTTGAAATTTTGATGCTAGACCTTTGTGAAATGAGAAGGCACTATTTTACCTATTCCCTCCAACATCCTAGCAAGCGTAATGAATACAGATGGTTCACTCGGAGTCTGAAATGGCAAACAGCAACTGCCCTCCAACAAGATGAATGTACAGCAGTGCAGAGCTGGACTATTTCATTTGTCAAAAAGAGGCAATCAGCATTCATTGAATATACTGAGCTTCTATCACCTACCCATTTTTTCTAATGTGAAGCCAACTCTTCAATGATGTTTCAATTCGCAGCATTCAAGAATTCTCTAGCACATTCTCTGCTTTCAGGCTTACTACTTGGATTCCTTGGCAAATTGGTAGGAGGTTGGAGAAGAGAGAAATTATTTCATGATGATATTTGACAGAGGACATATCTCTGAGCAGTCTGCTGCCCAACTCTTATCAAAAGCCTTGACAAGATAATTAATCAGATAATCCACTTCTCAATGTATCCCATGCTTCATCTATAGGTGAAGCCAGAGAATCAGAGAACCTACATTAGTTTGTGGAAAACTGCCCATGCTCTAGAGCACTCCTGTTACTAAGTCGCACACTTGTATAATGCCTCCCTGGAGATGCTACAGAATCTGGTTACTAAAATTTGTGTCAATTTTATTATAAAATCATTGCCTTACACACTGCATGACACCTGGCTTCTATATATTATATAGAGCTACAGATGGTAGCTTTGAGAACAAATGCCAACAATATTTTACTTTTCTAGGGAAACTGGCATATGTTCTCTGTGTGGCCAAAGGGACCCATAAAACTGAAGATGGTTCTCTCTCGCTTTTACCACTAGAAAGCTCCAAGGCAAATTTTCAGTTAAATTTGAACAACAGTGTAAGAGTCTATGGTGTTGTCTGTATTGTGATCTTACTTACATATTGTTCTTCTGATTTGTTTTTTTTCTTGGTTGTGGTCTTTTATTGGTTCTTTATGTTTATCTGAGCTAGGGAAGGAAGGAAGGGAGAAAAAGAAGGAGGAAGGGAAGAGAGAGAGAGAAAGAGAGAGAGAGAGAGAGAAGAACAGAAAAGAATAGAAAAGGAAAGGAAAGGAAAGGAAAGGAAAGGAAAGGAAAGGAAAGGAAAGGAAAGGAAAGGAAAGGAAAGGAAAGGAAAGGAAAGGAAAGGAAAGGAAAGGAAAGGAAAGGAAAGGAAAG